>JZKD02S1675781.1:274608-296130 GCA_000966675.3 Picea glauca
GACCTCTACCGAGATGAGGTTCTTCTGGCTCCCGCTGTCGACAATGAACTGCAATGGGGAACCCTTTACCCACATCTTGGAATGGAAGAGACGCTCTGCCTCCTTTGGATCTTCTAGTTCCTCCTTCTGGATCTTCGTGGTGGCAATGATGGCGTTGGGCTCCGCATCAATAATATGCTTCCCCCTATCATTGCCCTTGTTGGGTTCTGATTCAGAGTCAGAGCATGAATCCGATTCAGAAGCCTTCAACTCGGCTACCAGTGACTACTTGGCCCGACACTCACTTGTGTTGTGAGTGGAGCTCTTATGGAACTCAAAGCACTTCCACGTGTCCTTTCTTGGCTTCGTGGTGTTGTTCTTTGCTTGTGGCTTTGGCAGGTTATCCCGGGCCACCTCACCTTGGCTTGGACCTTTGTTTGGTGGTTTGGGGGTACCTCTCCCTTGCTTCTGATTTGTAGACCCAAAGTCTCGCTTTTTCTGTTTGAACTTCTGCTCAATCTTGGCAGCATATCGGTACGCCACACCAAGCGAGGAGATGTCGAGGAACTCCATTTCCTCCTGAATGTATCTGTGCAGAAAACTATGGTACTTTATGACGCAGAGCGCACCCTACCACGGGCACGTCTGCTCTCACAAGACCTTCTTCTTCTTCTTCTCGGCCCGAAGAACTCCAAGGTTCTTCTATTTCCCTATCGGGAAATCTTCTCCCACAGTTCTCTCGTGCGATCCCCCCTTCCTTGATTTATCGGGGAATCAGAACTCATGACTTCGCGACTTCAAAGTTGAACGCTGGACCCTCGGATCCCCGAGACCCGATGGTTAGTCAACTCGCTGACTTCTCCCTGAGGGGTTTCGCTGCTCACGACCTTGCAACCTCGCAACCTCGCCGGTTGAACCGTCGAGTTTTCACTCTCCTATTCCGCGAGTTCCCGAGGTGCGAGATTTCAACGGAATGTTGACTTCTATCTCCAGGCAGCACGTGTCCACCCATCGGTCGCGCGGTCCCACCTTATACTCTATCACGCGTCCACACGAATCTCGGCTCCTCGACACTTCGCGACTCGACGTCCACACGAACCTCAGCTCCTCGGCACTTCGCAACTCGCGAATCCTAACGCCAATATTTCGGGACTTCTCGTAGCGAGATCCCAAGATGATACCTTCGTGCCACCTGTACTCCACTCGTCGTCTCCGTTATGGCCCACACTACCTCCGGCTATCGGGATTTCGCCTTCTCGCAACCTCGCGATCCCCGCGCCCAAATTCTCGGACCTTTTTCTTGCGAGGTCCCGAGACACGATCCCTCGCTCATATCCGACGGTTCTCCTGTAGTCCGGATCCAACGAGTGTCCTTCTCTCGCGCCTCGCGTCCTCGCGACTTTGAGCACCCAACACTTGGGCTCTCAACTTGCGAACTCCCGAGTTCGCGAGATCTCTCGATCTCTCGCCACCTGTCCTCCTCAGATGAACGGCTACGAATCTCTTGCCACTTCGCCACTTCGCGACCTCGCGTCTCACAACTTTCAACACCAAACACTTGGGCGTTCACTCTGCGAACTCCTGAGTTTGCGAGATCACCGATCTCTGCCACCTGTCCTCTTCAGATGGACGACTCCAATCTTCTCGCCACTTCGTCGCTTCACGTCCTCGCGCCTCGCGACTTTTAACACCCAATACTTGGGCTTTCACCCTGCGAACTCCTGAGTTCGCGAGATCACCGATCTCTGCCACCTGTCCTCTTCAGATGGATAGCTCAAATCTTCTCGCCACTTCGCTACTCGCGAAACTGAAGGAATTTCTTTTCCAACCTCCGATGCCCGAGTCTGCGAGATGAGAGAATCTCCTTACACGCGTCCTCCACAACGAACGGCTCTGATCATATCGTGTCTCGCGATATCGCTGCTCTTCCTACACAACTTTTGGGGCTTCAACTCGCGAGTCCGGGATACACGATACCACGTGTAGATCTGACGGCTCTTGTGACTCTGAGTCGACGACTCTGCCTCTCCTGAGATTCAAAACTCTTCGGACCTTCTCGCCGTAACCTCCTTGTACCTCTGCAAGATATGACGATCCTCAGAACTTCGCGAAATCTCTTCAAAAGATTTTGACCGTTCGTTCTTCCTTGGTTAATCCAGGAAATGAAAGAGAGTATCTCTCCACGAGATTCCTTCGCCTTTTCGTCAACCTGTGACGTTTCTCCCCGACTTCAAGTCACACTTGTTTACGCTGATCTTCAGCGACTCAGAGGCCTATCCTTCCTGAGCTTTACTCAAATTCAACCTCAACGAGGTTCTTTGCACGCACTCTTTGCGACAGTTCTCAAACACGTCTAAGTGTTGAGTCCTCTTGACCCTTCGCACACCTGCAGCAACAATCCTTCAAAAGCTTCTACTCAGTTCACGACTGAGACTCTCCTTAGCCTATGCACTCCTTGCACGGCTTTAGCAACCCACTTTCACTTATGAGTTCGTCCACTACAATATCAGTGAACTCTTCCAGCAGTTCCTGAACTTCTCCTGGCAAATTGTCCACTCTTGTGCTAGTCAGAACAATTCTTGGCTTTCTGACCACAAATAATTGTGGATCCTCCTTCTTCTTAACTTCTGTAAGAAGTTCCTTCCCACTCATGAGAAGTACTCTGTTGCTCACTTCTGGCTTCACTTCTTTATCCTCAATTGGACACAACATATGAGTCCTCCCATTCTTCTACAGGGTATATGTATTCATCCTCCCATCATGAATTACATTCCTATCATATTGCCATGGTCTACCCAGCAATAAATGACAGACATCCATAGGAATAACATCACATAAAATTTTATCATTATATCCTCCTATCTTAATGTCAACCAAGCATTGTTTAGTGACATTTACCTGATGTCCCTTCTGTAGCCATGAAACTTTGTATGGACTCGGGTGATCAGTTGTCTCCAGCTCCAGCTTTTCTACCATTTCGGTTGAAACGAGGTTATCGGTGCTTCCACTGTCCACAATGACCTTGCATGCCCAACCCTTGGTCTTGCAAGCAGCCCTAAAAAGATTGTTCCTCTGCGCTGGATTCTCCATCTCCTTCTCTGGCGTCAAAAGGACTTTTCGCATCACTAGCGATCTTCCGCCTTAAGCGTACTCTGCCCCTACATCTCGCCTTTGTGCCTCGATGATGTGAGCTTCTCCTCCATCTTTTTTCCTATCTGGACAATCAACGGACTTGTGCCCATTATTTCCACATGTGAAGCATGTGATTACTCCACCTCTTCCTCTTCCTCTACCTCTAGTACGAGGAAACCTATTATTATCAACATATCCTCCTCTCTTCTCAGTATGATGTTCTCTTTGCTCATCATATCGCCCTCTCTGTGAACTTCTCCCTCTCTCTGTCTGAGTCTGAGGTTTCTTCCAGTCATCCTTGGGCTTCTGGTATTTATCTTGGGCAACCAATTTGCCTTTAGGCTAACTCCTACCTCTGCCCCTCTGACTTTTTTTACGGCTCAACTTCTCCTCATCTTTCAGAGCCAATTGGTAAGCATCCTCCACCGTTTGGATGGTCGCCAAATTTAGTTCATCCTGAATTTCATACCTCAGGCCATTCATATACCTGGCCACCTTTTTGTCATTGCTTTCGCGATGACTTGCCTTGATATTCAACCTGTAAAATTCCTCAGTATACTCTTTCACTGTCATCAGCTTCTGTCTCAGGTTCTGCATCCTCCTGAACAGAGAAATTTGATAGTCCCTGGGAATAAATTCCGCCTTCATTTTTGCAATCATCCTGTCCCAGCTCTTAATCTTCTGCTTTCCTTGGCAACGTCTATCAACTTGCAGTTCATCCCACCACAAGGCTGCATGTCCCTTTAATCTCATGACAACATGTCTGACCTTCTTGTCATCTTCGATATCTTCATAATCGAAGTAACTGTCAAGATCTCTAATCCAGTCTAGCAGCTCTTCTGCATCAAGACTCCCTTCATAAGCTGGAATGTCCATCTTTGTTTTCGAACTCATCCGAGCGATAGCCTTAATTAAACGCTCATTGGCTGCATCTTCTGCTGGGATTTCTTCTTCTTCACGTCCAACATCACCTTCATCCTCAAATTCACTGATATCTCCTGCATCAATGTTTCGCCTTTGTCTTATCTCCATGTCCTCCATTCTGGCACGAAGATTTCACATTCCTCTCTCCACGTCTGGATTTTGTACTTGCCTACCTCTTTCTCTGGACAATTCTCTTCCCTCCTCTGGATCGGGTGATTGTCTACCTCTTCTCCTTGGCGGCATGGTGAATTCTCCCTTTCCTTTGCTATAGAAAGCAAAGAAGATTCTCTAAGCTCTGATACCACTTGACGTGTGTATCAGAGTGCTCCCTTATCTTCTCCTGCCTTTCTTGCCTGAAATATACAGACAAGTAATAAGCTTTGATACCACTTGACGCTGAGCGCACCCTACCATGGGCATGTCCGCTCTCACAGGACCTTCTTCTTCTTCTTCTCGGCTCGAAGAACTCCAAGGTTCTTCTATTTCCCTATCGGGAAATCTGCTCCCACAGTTCTCTCGTGCGATCCCCCCTTCCTTGATTTATCGGGGAATCAAAACTCGTGACTTCGCGAGTTCAAAGTTGAATGTTGGACCCTCGGATCCCCGAGACCCGATGGTTAGTCAACTCACTGACTTCTCCCTGAGGGGTTTCGCTGCTCGCAACCTCGCAACCTTGCAACCTCGCCGGTTGAACCGTCGAGTTTTCACTCTCCTATTCCGCGAGTTCCCGAGGTGCGAGATTTCAACGGAATGTTGACTTCTATCTCCAGGCAGCACGTGTCCACCCGTCGGTCGCGCAGTCCCACCTTATACTCTGTCACGCTTCCACACGAATCTCGGCTCCTCGGCACTTCGCGACTCGACGTCCACACGAACCTCGGCTCCTCGGCACTTCGCAACTAGTGAATCCTAATGCCAATATTTCGGGACTTCTCGCAGCGAGATCCCAATATGATCCCTTCGTGCCACCTGTATTCCACTTGTCGTCTCCGCTATGGCCCACACTACCTCCAGCTGTCGGGATTTCTCCTTCTCGCAACCTCGCGATCCCCGCGCCCAAATTCTCGGACCTTTTTCTTGCGAGGTCCCGAGACACGATCCCTCGCTCAGATCCAACGGTTCTCCTGTAGTCCGGATCCAACGACTGTCCTTCTCTCGCGTCTCGCGTCCTCGCGACTTTGAGCACCCAACACTTGGGCTCTCAACTTGCGAACTCCTGAGTTCGCGAGATCTCTCGATCTCTCTCCACCTGTCCTCCTCAGATGAACGACTACAAATCTCTCGCCACTTTGCCACTTCACGACGTCGCGTCTCGCGACTTTCAACACCAAACACTTGGGCGTTCACTCTGCGAACTCCCGAGTTTGCGAGATCACCGATCTCTGCCACCTGTCCTCTTCAGATGGACGACTCCGATCTTCTCGCCACTTCGTCGCTTCGCATCCTCGCGCGTCGCGACTTTTAACACCCAATACTTGGGCTTTCACCCTGCGAACTCCCGAGTTCGCGAGATCACCGATCTCTGCCACCTGTCCTCTTTAGATGGACGACTCAAATCTTCTCGCCACTTCGCTACTCGCAAAACTGAAGGAATTCCTTTTCCAACCTCCGATGCCCGAGTCTGCGAGATGAGAGAATCTCCTTACACGCGTCCTCCACAACGAACGGCTCTGATCATATCGCGTCTCGCGATATCGCTACTCTTGCTACACAACTTTTGGGGCTTCAACTCGCGAGTCCTCGATACACGATACCACGTGTAGATCTGACGGCTCCTGTGACTCTGAGTCGATGGCTCTGCCTCTCTTGAGCTTCAAAACTCTTCGGACCTTCTCGTCGTAACCTCCTTGTACCTCTGCAAGATCTGATGATCCTCGAAACTTCACGAAATCTCTTCAGAAGATTTCGACCGTTCATTCTTCCTTGGTTAATCCACGAAATGAAAGAGAGTATCTCTCCACGAGATTCCTTTGCCTTTTCGCCATCCTGCGATGTTTCTCCCCGACTTCAAGTCACACTTGTTTACGTTGATCTTTAGCGACTCAGAGGCCTATCCTTCCTGAGCTTTACTCAACTTCAACCTCAACGAGGTTCTCTGCATGCACTCTTTGCAGCAGTTCTCAAACACGTCTAAGTGTTGAGTCCTCTTGACCCTGCGTACACCTGCAGCAACAATCCTTCAAAATCTTCTGCTCAGTGCACGACTGAGACTCTCCTTAGCCTGCGCACTCCTTGCACGGCTTTAGAAACCCACTTTCACTTCTGAGTGCTTTGAGAACAAGAGTTTACTCTCTGAGCCTTCTGTCAACGCACTCCTTGCAGGAATCCTTGCTCAAAAGAGAAACAATTGTAACTCACCTCACTTCCTCTCAGACTTCAATCTCATAAACATGAAGTCATACACACAACATGATAACAAATTCACAACAGGAAGTAATGTTCGTAAGTAGAGCATTCAACACACATACACAGAGAATAACGAAACAACCATGAATCTGAATCAACTTCTTCTATTAATTCAAGATCTGTACATGGGTATTCTTCTACAACTCTCTGCTATTCTCCTATGCCCTAGATTCTTCTTTCTCCTGTTCATGTTACAATGATACAAATGAGGGTGTCTATATTCGGTTTTCCCTCTTCCTTCTAGAACTATCTAATCTAAGAATTCAATTCTATCTACCTGCAACTACTACTATAAATGCCTCTGTCTATCTCAGACGAGAGCGTATGGCTTGAGGTCTTAGTACATTCTACCAAGCTATCTCAGACGAGAGCGTATGGCTCGAGGTCTGATTACATTTTACCAAGGCTCCTAAATTAAATGATCTCATTTATGTTTGCGCATCAACTTCAAGGGAAAATTTAAAAATTCAAAAACTTGCACTGGATGTCTTCCAGCTGGCTTCTGCTTCCACATTGGTTTTGCTTGTCGTGAGGGATGCTCCTGCATCATACTCCCTCGCTTGAAAATTTGCATGGGCTCCTTTCCATGAGCTCCTGCACGGTATGTCCATGCTTCTGAATCTCTCCTTCAGTCTCCCAGCTGACATCTTCAACTGGATGACCCTTCCACTTAACCAAATATTCAAAATATTCTTTCCTCCTGGTTTTCTTACCCACTCGTTTGTTCAGTATCTGCTCCATCTGTGGCTTCTCTGCAACTGGCATCTGCTTCTGCCACTGGACCTCTGGTTGATCATCACCTTCTGCTCCTGCTTCATCAGCTCTATATGGATATAAATCCGAAACATTAAATATCRGAGATATTCCAATGCCATCTGGTAACTCAATTTCATAAGCATTCTGTCCCATTTTCTTCAAGACCTTGCATGGCCCAATTTTCTTCATCTTCAGCTTGTTGTATGTTCCCCTCGGAAACCTTTCTTTCCTCAAATGTGCCAGAACCAGATCACCAACTTCAAACTGAAGTTGTCTCCGATGTTGATCTGCTTTGCGTTTGTACTCCTGACTTGATTTCAATAGTCGCTCCTTCACCTGGCTGTGAAGTTCCTTCATTGCTTCAACGAATTCTCCTGCGCTAGCACTGCTAGTATCAGTCTGTTCTGTATCCCTTAGTTCAAAAACTCCTCTTGGATGCCTTCCATATACAATCTGAAATGGACTTTTTCCTGTGCTTCTATTCACTGAGTCATTGTAAGCAAACTTTGCTTGCGGTAATATGCTATCCCAGTTGCTATGGTGCTCCGTCACCAAGCTCCTTTGCAAATCTCCCAGACTTTTGTTGACCACTTCTATTTGTCCATCCATCTGAGGATGATAAGCAGAAATAAACATCAAATTAGTTCCTAGCTTCTTCCACAATGTTCTCCAGAAATGCCCTATGAATTTTGTGTCTCTGTCCGAAACTATGCTTTTCGGCAATCCATGAAGTCGAACGATCTCTTTGAAAAACAAATTTGCGATGTGAGTCGCATCACTGGTCTTCTGGCATGGGATAAAATGTGCCATCCTGGAAAACCTATCCACTACCACAAAGATGGAATCAACACCTCTTTGGGTCCTTGGCAATCCCAATACGAAATCCATGCTAATTTCATCCCACGGCTTGTCTGGTATGGGAAATGGCTGATAAAATCCTGCATTCTGCTTTCTTCCTTTTGAATGTTGGCAAATTCTGCACCTGTCCACAAACCTCCTGACTTCTGACCGCATTCCTGGCCAAAAGTATGACTCGCTCAGCTTTGCAAATGTCTTATCATGGCCAAAGTGTCCCGCCAATCCTCCACTGTGTTTTTCTTTCAACAAGTTCTCCCTCATGGAGCAATTCGGAATACACAATTGATTGCCTTTGAATAACAATCCATCCTGAATCACATACTCTATCCACTGGCTTCTGTCTCTGAGAACTGGATTCTTAGCTGCTTCATAAGCTTCCTTAAAGTCTGAATCATCTGCATACATGTCCTTAAGATCATCAAAGCCTAACGTCCTGACTTTGAACTCCTGCAACATCAAACACTTCCTGCTCAAAGCATCAACAACTTTGTTAGCAGTACCAAAAATATGTTTTATCACAAAAGTGAAATTTTGCATGTATTCAACCCATTTAACATGCCTTCGATTCAACTTTTCTTGTTGAGTCACAAATTGCAATGCATGGTTATCACTATATAAAACAAATTCCTTTGGAATCAAATAGTGCCTCCATTTCTTCAATGCATGTATGATGGCATAGAATTCTTTATCATATGTGGAGTACTTTTCCTTTGCCTCATTCATCTTCTCGCTGAAATATGCAATCGGCCTATCTTCCTGACTCAAGACCGCTCCTACGACAAACCCGCTTGCATCACATTTTACCTGAAATGTCTTCTGAAAATACGGCAACACCAAAATCGGTTGCTCTGTAATCTTTCATTTCAACAAGTTGAAACTCTTCTCAGCCTCTTCAGTCCAGTGAAAAGATTTATGTATTTTCTTCACTGTATCCATCATTGCTGCACTAATTCCACTGAAATTTCTAATGAATTTTCGGTAGAAACTAGCTAGTCCATGAAAACTCCTCACCTTGAAAATATTTCTCGGTGATGGCCAATTCTTGATTACCTCCACCTTATCTTGATCCATCCTCAACTCATTTGCTGAAATAACAAAACCCAAATAAATGAGCTCTGTCTTCATAAATGAGGACTTCTTCATATTTATCAGCAGCTTCTCTTGCTGTAATCTCTTCATCACAATAGCCAAATGCTTCAAATGTTCAGCCTTTGTCTTGCTGAAAACCAATATGTCATCCAGATACACGATGACAAATTTCCCGATGAACTCCTTCAGGACTTCATTCATCAACCTCATAAAGGTACTTGGTGCATTCGTCAAACCAAACGGCATGACAAGCCATTCATACAAACCTTCGTTTGTCTTGAATGCTATTTTCGATTCGTCACCTTCTCTCATACGAATCTGATGATATCCACTCTTCAAATCTATCTTTGAATTTTTTTTTGCTTCACTTAAGCAATCCACCAAATCATCTATTCTTGGCAATAGGAATCTATACCTGATAGTTATCTTGTTTATCGCCCTTGAATCAGTGCACATCCTCCAGCCCCCGTATTTCTTCAGACTGAGTACTGTTGGAACAACACACAGACTCAAGCTTCCCAATACACATTAAATATGCTTTCAAAAGTCTGAACCGACCAGACAGGTTCGAAAAGATGGGCTTTAATAACTGGAAAGCTCGAGTACATCTCCCATTAAAATGAATAGGAGGGCGAATATTATGGGATCTGGTAATTTCTTTTTGCCTACATTTTGAATTTGCGAATATATATATATATATATATATATATATATATATATATATATATATATATAGTTTTCTTAAAAGCTTCAGCATAGTTCACAAATGTATCACCCACAGAGGCCTTGACGTCATGTCCCTCTTTAATATTATGCATATCTTAGATGTCATATTTGAGAATCTACTTGGATATGGGAATTTTTATACGTGTTGCTAGTCACTATTCAACGTACATATTCGAAAAGATTGGCATTAATAAGTGAAAATATCAAGAACATCTGTCATTAAAACGAATCAACACAAAATCTACGGAATATCATCCAGCGTTGCTTTTAAATACTTATTGCCATTTCTATCTATCATTAAAGAGTTGCGCTTTAGGGTGCCTTCGTTCTAATGTTCCTGGTCATGGACATGTAAGACAACTTAGAGATGTGATTGAGGGGCAGATGAAAGATGAGAGACTGGTTTTATGTGACGTGAGCTTTGAGTGAAAAAAAAATCTGTTATACAAGAGAAACTCAGAGAGGACGAAAAAAAAAGAACAAGTATGTTTTGGTTGGTGTTCTCCCTGTGTTCGATGCTTTGGTTGGTTGAAAAGGCTGCATGGAGATTTGTTTGTTGAACTTCTTTGTTTTCTTGCTGGGAATTATAATGGATTTTGAGGTCACGTGCAAAATAGTTCTTCGTTTAAGTATATAGCTTCTTCCAACAACACAGATTTGGCAAGTGTATCAAATTGTACAGATCCTAGAAGAATTTATTTTCCTCGGGGGCAGCGCATTTACAGTGTCTTGCAAAATGGCCTGTCATGTTCGTAAATGACGCAAAATATTACTCCATTTGCGAATGTAACCAGAGGCGGGTAACAAGAACTGTATGGGTGGATAAAACAACATATTATCATTACAAAAGTTTCTATTTCAAAGTTTGATGAGCTATATGTGGGTTTGGTAACCGACTTGACATAAAGCCATGTTCTCTGTCAAAGTTTGTTCAATTTTCTCTAGATGTAGTTACAGACTCCACATATTTGGCGTCACCTCTGAACATTCCAGACCTTTCTGTGGGCCTCCATACCTCCACTGCTATGAGGAAAGATATATTTTGATGCCATCTGTAACATTTGATACACTTGCCAGACCTGTGTTGGTGCGTTCTGTAGCATTTGATGCACTTGCCACACCTCTGTTTCCTGAAGAAGTTATGTACCTCAACAGATTTGCGTTTTTCATTTGGGTTGGACGTTTCTTCCAAGTTACTGTAATAAATGAAAGAAGTTCAACATACAAATCCTCAGCCAGGCTTTTCAACCAAACAGATGATTGAATACAGGGAGAATACCAGTCACTACATACTTGAATTTTTTTCCCCTGCCATAGCTGTTGTGACATAAAACGACTCTGTCCACTTTGAAATCGGTCTGAATCACATTTCTAAGTTGCCTCAGATGTCAAGGGTCAGGAACATTGGAAGGAAAGCACCTTAAACCCCAACTTTTCGATGGCAGAGGGAAATTAATACTTGACAAAGAATGGAATGTTGATTAAGCAACCATTGCAAGCAGGCCATATCTGGAAGAGACAAGGTATTCAAAAAACCGGGATAGATGTAGTTGGCAGCACCAATTAAGTACAAAACCCAAAATTGATATTCAACTCGTTTTTTACGAATAAAGAGTTTGAACGTCAAGAAAACTGTCAAGAAGCTGCATCAATGTACATATTTCAGTATTTTCCAATTTCTGGTATTTGTTTTAATTGTATTTTGTACCTTCTTCCCCCGTGTTGTTAAACATGAACGACAAGCTTTTCTTTCTGTTGCCCACTACTTCAATCTAAATAAAGACTGGTCTATTCTTTCTTTACATTTTACTTTAAGAATATTTTTTCATAAGCGACTCAACTGTTGACTTAATGTTCTGATTCAATATGTTGGATATATTGTAGCTTCTTCTATTTGATAATATCTGTGCATATATACTAATATCAATACTATTGGAATAAATACAAGAAACTTAGGCAATTATGTTTGGGTTTGTGGTATTAAACAACTATGTTCCCTGTTTCGTCATATACATCTTGCAACCAAAGAACTTCCGTAGTCTGCAATTTATGCTTTAATTATTTAAGTCACACCAAATATTGATTGCATTTAATTTAATTTAGATATTGATGTTTATGGAGAGCCGATGTTTTCTCATGTCATTGCAAGCAATACAAGATGAATAGATGATAAGGAGTTTATCTCGTTGAGACCACAATGCAAATTCATGTTTCTTGTTGCGCTATGTACATCTTGCAGTCAAAATTTCCGTGGTTTCAACGAAATTTGCAAACCGAAGAGCATCTTGCAAATTAGGAGATCATTTGCATTTGAAACATAAACAATCCATTAATATATATTAGTTGAATACAATTAAGATAAATATGAAAACTTTCTCCATTGATAGATACTAGTATGAATATTATTGAAATAGATATCAAACCTTTGTCTTGGCCAATACTTAGCCAGTTATCTGGACACCAGGCCCCGGGTTCACGGTACCCAGCACCTATGTCCCATGTTCTGTCATATACATTTTGCAACCAAAGAACTTCAGTGATCTGCAGTTAATGCTTTTACTAGTGAGAACCCAGCAAGGGTTCGAAAACATTGCCATTAATAAACGTTTTTTTTTTTTTTTTCGACTATCATATACTTATCTCTTTTCCCCTTTTGCTTTTCCTGTCCATTATGGCTTTTTGGTTTTATACTTAATCGTCTTTCTATTATGGGTGATTGCAGGGTTCACGCGCTGACATATCTTCATCTCCATCTATATCTTCACATGACGAATCCGACCGACCTCTGTACCTTTCCATACCTAGGCAATTTTATGGCCGCGGTTGTCGGATCGACCCATACGAACTGACCTTTTCTTCTTCCCACTCGTTATTGCTTTCTGGATATATATACTCAGTGCCCTTTATATGGTATCCGGTTCCAGAGTTGGCAGGGTAACATGTCTTCATCTCCATCTATATCCTCACACGATAGATCCAACTGACCGTTGTTCCTTTCCATACTTAGCCAATTTTATGGCCGCCGCTGCGGGCCCGACACTTGCGAACCCAACTACTTATCATTCCGGTATATACATCTTGCACTCAAAACATCCGTGATCTACAATTCCACCACGGGTTCCTCGTAGACATTAACTTCGTTCAAAGTATATGTTGCTGCTTTCCATCCCCAACAACTTCGTGTCCTTCCTGATATACATCAACAATGCTCTTACTAGTGACAAGTGGACACAGTGGTACGAAAGATACTTCTTTTATCTGCAATTTATGCCTTAACTGGTGAGAACTCAGCAGGGGTTCGAAAGCATTTTCATTAATAATCAAACACTAGATGTTCTTCGGCGAGATACTTAGTTATTTTTCCCTTGTCTTCTTCCTGTGTATTATTGCTTTCTAGTTATATACTTAGTCGTTTTTCTATGATTGCAGGTTCCAACGTTGGCATGCTAACATATCTTCATCTACATCTATATCCTCGCATGGCGAATTGGACCACCCGTTGTTTCTTTTCATACTTAGTGAATTTTATGCCCGCGATTGCCGAGTTGGTGCAATTCAACTCTGTTGCTTCTTGTTCCGTCATATACATCTACCACTCAAAAATTTTGTGATCTACAATTCCACTACGAACTTATCCTTCCCTTTTCCCTTATTTTCTTCCCGTGTATGATGGGACTATAAAATATGGACATGATATTTTATAGAGCATGTACGGATTCTACATTCCATACCTAGCGACATTTTGGATCACGGGTTCTCGGGCGGGCGGGCTCAAAATTGGGCCTCCATTGTTCCGTGCCCTACAAATAGCACCCAGAATTCCACGATATACAAATTGACAAGCGGACCTGCGGATTGGCGGACTCAACATTGCACTTCTATTGTTCTGTGTCCTCTAAACAACGCTCCCAGTTCTGCGATATAGAAATTGACACACAGAATGAAGGGATGGCGGGGTGGAGATTTCCATTGTTTACGTATGCTAATCCCTATGAAGTATCTAACAGTGTCTAAAAAATTATTTTGAATACTAAATTAGCTCTTAGTAGTGACAACTGGACATGGAGGTACCAAACAGGTTGGATTGCACCCTCCGCAATATACAAATTGACTACCGGATTCCGACATCGTCCGCTCTTCCATGTTACAGATTATGCATTCAAATGTTTAGAGTGATACAATTAGAACATCGGGGCCTCGTGTCTTCTGCAAACACCTTCGCAACCTGTTTTGGATCCTCCTGTTGTCGGGTTCACGAAATGTGCAACCCAAACGTTGGCGGGTTGACATATCTTTATCTCCATCTATATAATCACACAACGAATCCGACTAACCACTGTTGCTTTCCATACTTGGCCAATTTTATGTCCACGGTTGTCGGGTTGGAGCCAATTTCATCTCCATCTATATCCTCGCATGGCGAATTTGACCGACCGCTGTTCCTTTTCATACTTAGTGAATTTTATGCTCGTGGTTCCCGAGTTGGCGCAATTGAACTCTGTTCCTTTTTGTTCCGTTATATACATCTTCCACTCAAAATTTTCGTGATCTACAATTCCACTGCTAACTACTTTGTCCTTTTTCCCTTTTTTTCTTCCCATGTATTATGGGACTATAAAGTATGGACATGATATCTTATAGAGCATGTACAGGTTCCGCATTCCATACCTAGCAACATTTTGGATCGCGGATTCTTGGGCGGGCGGGCGGGCTGAAAATTGGGCCTCCATTGTTGCATGTCTTACAAATAACACCCACAATTCCGCGATATACAAATTGACAAGCAGACTGGCTAACTCAACATTGCACTTCTATTTTTTCGTGTCCTCCTAACAACTCTTCTAGTTCCGCGATATACAAATCGACACACAGAATGTAGGGTTGGCGGGGTGGAGATTTCCATTGTTTACGAATGCTAATCCCTATGAAGTATCTAACAATATCTAAAAATACTAAATTAGCTCTTAGTAGTGACAACTGGACAGAGAGGTACGAAACAGGTGGCATCGCACCCTGCGCAATATACAAATTGACTACTAGATTTCGACATCGTCCACTCTTCCATGTTACAAATTATGCATTCAAATGTTCGGAATGATACAAGTTGAACGACGGGGATTTGAGTCTTCTACAGAGACGTTGTCAACCTGTTTTGGATCGTCTTGTTGCCGGGTTCACGAAATGTGCAACTCTTGGATATTGTTTCGGGTTGGCATCAAGATTTCTTATACCACAGTTCACAAATGTTTCAAAGTATCTGTCGCTGCCTCAATTAGCATCTGACCCTCTGCAATATACAAATTGACTACCGGGTTCACATCTTGTACTCAAAATTTCCGTGATCTACAATTCCATCGTCGACTCCTTTGTCCTTTTTCCCTTTTCTTCTTCCCCTATATTATGGTTCTCTGGTTATATACCTTGTCGCCTTTCTATGATCGCGGTTTCAAGCATTCGTGGGTTGACATATTTATCTCCATCTATATAATCACACGAGGAACCCGACCGACCATTATTGCTTTCCACACTTAGCCAATTTTATGGCCGTGGTTGCTGGGTTGGCAGTCACGAACTCTGCTTCTTCTTATTCCATGATGTACATCTTGCACTCAAAACTTCCGTGATCTACAATTCTACCATGGACTCCTCGAACTCTCAAGCTTCACTGTACCATGGTTCACAAATGTGCTTCCTAATATACATTGGTTATGCTCTTACTAATGACTCTTACAAGTGACAGTTGCACACAGTAATACGAAATAGTTCGCATCCAGCCCTTCGCAATATAGAAATTGACTACCGGGTTCTGACATCGTCCCCTCTTCCTTGTTACAGATTATGCATTCAAATGTTCCGAACGATACAATTTGACCGTCGGGCCCTCACGTGTTCTGGGCAGACCTTGTGACCCTATTTTGGATCCTCCTGTTCATGAGTTCACAAAATCTCCAATTCTTGGTCAGTGTTTCGGGTTGGCGCATTCAAAGTCTGCTGCTTCTTGTTCCGTGATATACATATCACACTCAAAATTTCTGTGATTTACAATCCCACCGTGGACTCGTTGGTCCTTTTTCCCTTTTCTTCTTCCCTTGTATTATCGCTTTGTGGTTATATACTTAGTCGCCTTTCTATGATCGCGGGTTCCAGCGTTGGTGGGTTGACATATCTTTATCTCCATCTATATAATCAGACAACGAATCTGACCGACCACTGTTGCTTTCCATACTTGGCCAATTTTATGGCCACAGTTGGCGGGTTCGCAGTTTCGAACTCTGCTTCTTATTACGTCGTGTACATCTTGCACTCAAAACTTCCGTAATCTACAATTCCAGTGCGGGCTCATCGAACTCGCAAGCTTCACTCTACCACGGCTCACAAATGTTTCAAAGTATCTCTCGCTGCCTTCCATCCCCACTAACTTCCTGTCCTTCCGGCTGTCCTACCATACTCTCTTCGTTGTTACGCACATTGCACTCAAAAAGTTCTGATATATGCAATTTGACCCTCGTGCCCTCACCTTCAACAGTTGTACCTTGTAACCCTATTTTGTAGCTATTTTTTTTTTTGTGCCCACAACCTCCGTACTTTCTTACTATGCAATTAGAAACCTTTCATGCTAACAACTAACCATGCAGGAACCGTCAACATTATCATTAATGGGCGAAACACTCGAGGAGATCTCCCATTATTACGCATTAAACCAAGATGTGTGGAGAGTTATTTTGTCCCTTCCGATTGTTCATCTTGAACATGCCTCGTTGTGTTGGGCCGCTCAAGAAATATACAATGCTTAATCATTGATTGCAATATCCGCCATGTTCACATTTTCTATGTATGCAATTACTAGTGTTTAATGTTAACAACACATCATGCAACAACCATCCAAATTGTCATTAATCAACGAAAGTCTCAAGGACATCTCCCATTCACACGCTTTGGACCAAAATTTGCACAGGGCTATATTATCCCTTCCAACTTTTCATTTCATTCATCGTTTGGAGAAAACAAACATTCTTGTAGACTTATGGCAGTAGGTCGACAACAATTTTGTGGAGATATAGTAAATATGTTCGCACATGAGGACCAGAACTTCCAGTGGGCCAGGGCATACTTTTACTATTCATCCCATTCTGCCTAGAATGAAGTGATTTGGACCTCTGGAATCGCTCATGCAAGCTGTGTCCCTGAGGTTTTTGACTGTAAGGAGGTGGTCTCTTGGTGCGCCGAAAAATATATTCCAGGCCAAAGAATTATTCCACTGCGTGACCATTCTCCTGTTTCTTTATCACCTTGGGTCTTTCGCGAGATGTTAAAATTGCCAAAGCCAACATTGACGTTCATAGGACAAGACTGCAAGCAGTTTCTAGAAAAACATGATAACGGGATGGACATCTTAGTCGACTTCCTCAAAGGCCCGACAATAGTTCCTGAAGATATCACAAGGTTGCAGGTAATTTCCTTTAGAAATCCATTACGAGAAATTTCTTGGTTGTTTACAAGAATAACGGAAGCTAATTTCCATTGAGCTTTGTTCCCAATTGTCACGATTCAAAGAATCGAATAAATTTTATATGTCATCCTACTTAATTTTCGCAATTGTGCATTGCTGCCCGTTTCCAAAACTTTATCTTTCCAATAAAATAAACTGTGGATTCGACCCAACAACATTCTGGTACGAGCCCCTGTGGAGGAACAATGCCTCCCATTGTTTTTATGAAGTTTTTAATCGCTTTGTCTCGGTTTTCAAAGATTTACTATTAGGTAAGGATGCTCTATGGATGTCTGGCCAGGAAACCAAGTTTTTGAACAGGAAGGGCACACTTGAGAAAGAGAAAAATCACAGTTTCCTCATGGTCTTTGGCTCTAAGGAAAATATTTCCTTCCTTCCATGCCACATCACAGACAAGATGTTTGTTGCAGAAATAACAAGGAAATACAACCACTGGTTGCATTTTTTCCATGACAAGAAAAAAAAAAGTTCATTCCTCTGCCCTAGAAAGTCAGAGACTTCGTTTGCAGAAACATCAACAAGATTGACGAGTTTGTCGCCCATTTCAAGAAATTGAACCTAACGTACGTTGAAAGGCTAAAAGGGTTCGACCCTAATGGATTTTTTCGAGAACATTTACTGGATGTTGGCCTTAACACCTCTTTTATCCATAAACACCTGACCCAAGATAGGGACAGTGTCGACAACAATCCTGCTTCTTCCAATTGCGACGCAGAGACATTGCAAAGCGCGACTGAATTGTACAGACAACATGGAAAAGTATCTAGTGAGAAGAGTACCTAGTCCCCTGCTAGCACTCCCAAGGGCACGACATCACAGAGCATCACTTCGACGGTCCACCCCAGTAAGAAAGCAACCCAGAAATATTCGAACGGAGGAGGAGATAAGAACCCTCCTCGCATAAATATTGATAGTTCTCACAAAATTACATTGACGAAGAAGAGAAAAAACAATGCAGGGCAGGCGGATGAACCCGAAATTGAAAGTGGAAAACTATAACTTGAAATTGAAACTGAGCACATGCAGAAAATTGGGTCGTCCGCGGTGGAAATATTTGAGATCCACTTTTTTGACGTAGATGAATCCTTTGTAATCCATAGCGCTATTTTTGCCAACCAATCTAAAAGTATGGTCATTGAAAAGAGACATGTAGCAAACAGGAAAGGCAAATATCGCATAGAGATCAACTTTAGGGAAATGCAGTCGTCCCAAATCTCCTCATTTCACCAAGTAACCGGTGAAATTCTTTGTGATTCCGTTGAAGGAATTGAGACGGAAAATGCCAATCTGAAAGACCACCTCAACGAATATGAGCAGGCTTTCATTGCAACCCCAAAATTTGCCAGTCCTTTGGCAAAAATCGTGCCTGCTATGACTCCAGCCAAGATGAAAGAATCCTCTACCCTCCTTGCATGCTCTACAGCCCTTGTAGAGAATAACATCAACAAAAGAATGCAACTACTTACTGAAGTCTGGGAAACATCGCAAAATTTAGTTTCCTTTGGAAAGAAGGCCAATGATTTCCTGCAACATTTGGAGGCGAATTTAAAAAATGAACAACATTTATGTGATTAGGTACTGGCTCCTTTTGCCAGCTATGCCGTTAACACATCAGAACTGAAAAGAAGACAAGAGAATCTCCCCTCCCCAAAGTGGACCAAAAAAGTAAAAGCATGCTGGCAAAAGAAAGTTAACAACCTGGAGCTCATTGTCAAATCATGTAAACAAGTCAGATCAGAAAATGAAGATTTATTCACAAGCCTGCTCCAGATGGACTTAGCCGGAACTACCAATGAGGTTCAAGATCCAAACTTAATTCTCAAATCCTTTTCAATCACCAAATAAGCCTTCCAGGAACAAGTTTTTATTTTAAAGGGGTTGTCTTTCAAAAAGTTTTACGGCATAGTTGAACATCGTCTAGATGAGCACGAGCGCTGGGTACTGGACTATGCAGTACACAATGAAGAAATTGAACAGAGTCTGCATAGTATTTCAATGGATCTAAGGAAATTAGAAAATGACCTTTACGACATAGAAATCTAGGATGAAATCAACACAACCCCCATGAAAAGCTACATCGAAGAATGGTTCCAACAGAGAATGGACAACCTCATTCAGGAAGGGCAACAACCGGTCAACAGGACTCCACTGACCATCGATGACAGCAAAAAAAATGCATCTGATTCATAGTAAGTCTATACTGGCATCTTGTTTTCTTTATCAATCCAGTTTAAGTCTATGTTGTCATCTTGTTTTCTTTATCAATCCACTTATGACCTCTTTAAATAGAAAAATGTAACCAAAGACTCATAACTTCCAATTTCTTCTTTTTAGGTCTTCCTCTCTACCGTCACGCACTTCTTCTTCTGACGTTCCTAATTCTTATAATCATTTCTTTTTATGGTCTGCGAGAGCCCCAATCCCAGTCTATATGACAAACGCATTTAAATTTCCAGAAACATGTAACAAACATTATTAATTTTTGATAAACTCCAAAGAAAACTGATTCGACAATGCCTTTATTGTATACTAAATTTTGGGTTTCCAGGAACCTTTCTTGTTTGTTCCAAAGAAAACTAATTCAGATCTGCTACATTTCTTGTGTCCTATTGTATGCTAATTTTTTTTTGTCTTGAACGACATTGTTACTATTCTATTGTATGCTAACTTTTTGGGTGTCCAGGAACCTATACTTTGATAGATTTCGATTTCTCTTCTGTCCAAAACCCTTTGCTTTAGAGAAAACTAGTTTGGGAATGCTAATTTCTTTGTGTTTTCCTCCACGAATCTATGTAACAGACGTTATTTCTATTCTATTGTATGCTTTTAAATGTTGATGTAATTTCCAGAGATATGTAATAGACATTATTTATTTTATAATAAGTTTCTATAGTTTGCAAGTCTGCTTGTCAATTTGTATGTCGCGGAACTCTCGGTTCTATTTGTAGGGCACTGAACAACATAGGCCCATTTTTTAGCCCGCCAACCCGAGAACTTGTGATCCAAAAATTGGCTAAGTATGGAATGAGGGCTCCGTGCATGCTCTATAAAACTTGTGCAAAGAAAACCAATTCGGCAATGCTATATTTTTTTTGTCCAAGAAAAACCTTAGTTTTAAAGCAAACTAAATGTAACAGACGTTATTACTATTATATTATATGCTTTTAAATGTTCATGTAATTTCCACATATATGTAATAGACATTATTAATTTCTGGTAAATTTGTATAGTCCGCAACTCCACGTGTCATTTTGTATATCACAGAACTGTCGGTGATATTTGTAGGGCACGGAACATCAGAGGCCCAATTTTGAGCCCGCCAGCTTGAGAACCCGTGATCCAAAAACTGGCTAAGTATCCAATAAGGACTTTGTGCATGCTCTATAAAATCTTATCCCCATACTTTATAAAAGTACAAATTTCGTATGTATAAAACTAAATATCTACTTTATAAAAATACATATTTCGTATGTATAATTTATTAATTTCTAATAAATTTCTATAGCCTGCAACTCCGCTTCTCAATTTTTGTATCACAGAGAACATCAGAGGCCCAATTTTGAGCTTGCCAGCTCAACAACCCGCGATCCATTATAAAAGTACATATTTCGTATGTATAAAACTAAATATCTACTTTATAAAATCACATTTTTGGTATGTATAGTTTATGCTGTCCAGGAACCTATAATTTCATAAATTTCAATTTCTTTTGTGTCCAGGAGCCCTTGTTTTAAACATAACTAATTCGGTAATGCTAAATTTTTTGTGTCTAACAACCTTTCAAATGTTGATAATTTTTTATATTTTTTAGGAAGAACTAATTCGAGAATACTATGTTCTGCATGCAAACCACATGTATTTCAACTTTCTAGCCACATGTCTGTACTAGGTCGCATTTACTCCCATCCCAATCTGGCAGGGACTACGCTGCCATGCAACACTTGTTGTAATAAGTGAGTGCTCAAAGTGTGAGACCCACTTTTCTAATGTGAGTAAACTTCTTGTTTCCTTTTAATGGTCCTTTAAAAAAAATTCAAAGGTTACTATATTCCACTCTTTTATATATATAACTTCACATATATATACTAATACCAAACAAGTGTTGCATGGCAGCGGAGTCCCTGCCAGGTTGGGATGGGAGT
>JZKD02S1675781.1:305509-319197 GCA_000966675.3 Picea glauca
GGTATTCATTATTTTCAATCAGGAAAGGATGTTTTGTAACTTGAAAACCAAGGTTGATACGTTTTTCACTTTCAACCATTGGAGGACGAGGAAAATCCACTTGTAAGTCATAGGACTCGAAAGGAGTTCTGGTTGTTTTTGGGTTTCTGAATGTCTCATCATGATTGCCAGGATTTTCTAGGTCATTAAGTGCAACTTCTAGATTGCCCCATGTTGGATTAACATTGTAGGTAAATCTAGCTTCATTGATATGCACTATAGTCTCAAAGGCAACATACACAGCCTCCCATGTAGAGAAGTTATGTATTAATGTCTCTTCGTTTTCATGGAATGGAACGTACACCAACATTTTTTCTCTACAATAGTTTTCATAGTCACAATGTTTATTGTATTTGACAAACCGTATAACAAAGGGTTTTTTTCTTTTTGATATGGGTGTACCATTTTTTTTGTAATGCGATACGAATTCTGCCAAGCAGATATGCCTAATAGGAGATGGACGCTGGATGTAATAATCAATAATAGAGCGACATATGACATCCTCTGAATTGTCAGGTTCTTGTTGCAGCAAAACCAGTGGTTTAAGTATAAATGTGCATTTTTCAGGTGGAGATGTGTTTATGAAGACACATTTTCTTGAACTACAAGTGAGGGGCAAAGAAAGGACAATGTGAACTGCTTGCTGAGAATACATTTGTTGAAGATTAAGCAATGTATTGCCAAGGGTGTGTATCATTTGTATGGCATCAATATGACTTCTTTCATGTTCTTTGCGTATTTTTATGAATGCAGATGTCATAGATTTGCCAATCTTCATCATATACGAGGTGCAATAGGATGTTGCAGCATATGCATTCAACACGTACTGTGCATCTGTATTTTCTTTCCACATAACTGGCATGTCCTTGGAGAAACTGTTGTTCCAAATATGGGAGAGTTTTCGTTTAAGGAAAAGTGTTGGTTGCCTAAGCGTTATTTGTATGGCTTGGATGTACTCATCTTCTGATAGATTTACCTATGTCAAGAAGGCATCAAAGCTCATCATTTCGTCAAATCCTCCTTGTTCTAGAAATGTGAACAAGGATTTAGATTTCTCAACAACAACACTGTCCTCTAAACTAACTGGATCTATGATTCTTGTAGCTCTCATTGGCAGAACGAGAAAGTTGTATTTGCAATGTGAGCTTTTTTGTTTTCTACAACTTCTTGTATGGTAATGTCTACGGACTTTCGTAAGGTCTGGTTCCAAATGATCTGTATTGCATGTTATGTATTTATCCACAAATTGTTCGATCTCTGAATTGTTATCAGCTCCATAGACTGGTGCAGCCTCTATCCACAATAGTGTGTGGTGATGCTCATTTCCCCTATTCTGGAATTCAGTCACAAAAAAGTAGTCCGATATTTTTCCGAAAAACGTTTCATCATGGAATATCAATTGTCTCAAAGCATTTATTCTATGTCTATAGTATCGAGTACATGTCACTGGGTCTTTTCTTATGAGGTAGTTAATGTCGTTATTTTCCAGTGTATCGGTTTTTTTTTTTTTACATTTCCTGTTACTATGTAGGCCATAAATGATAACCACCAATGGATCGCAACAATGCTCTGCACTTGTAAATGTGATGAAAAATGTTGGCGGCCCCAATTGTCGGATCATTGCAATTTTTTTTTTGTTGTTGCAAATAGTCAGGAGAGGTGCGGATGTTCTTGAAATCTATGTATCCAATATCAAATTTCAGAATTGTTTCTAGGTTTACTTTGTACTTCACATCCTTGGCCAACATCTTTCTTCCTTGTAACTGGCCTTTTCTTATTCGGACCCACATGCAGGACAAAACTTGCTTTATTATTATGCGCATTGTTTTGAAAAACAATTTTGTTATGTGACAAGAGAAGTAACCGCTTGAATGTAGTAGCTCCCATCGGACTGTTTTATGATAACTGAATCGTTCTGTAATATCAGTACCATGTGGATCTCCATAGAACAGTGTTGGAAAGTTCATTTCCTCAATGAATTTGTCTTTGAATATTCCAAGTGGACGCTGCCCCTTGCCAGGTGCGATTTCAACAATTTTGTCTTGCAAGTCACGAATGCACTGTGAATCAATGATTCCATGGACCAATGTTTCAGCAGGTGTTTCATTCTATGATTCATCACTTGTATTAGAATTACTAGGATTTTAGAGAGTCTCTGCAGAGTTGCCATGTTCTTTTGCGAGAACACTACTCCAATTGGCATTTATACAAATGTTCTCTGCTTTGTACATGGCCTTGGAACACAATTCCTTTAATGCTTTCATAACAACATGCACACGCACTTTGCCTGTCTGATACACATTTTTGTATTACAAGCATCTTTTCAGAGCCACAACGATTGTAATTGTATTGTTAATGAACTGTGGCAACTCTTTTTGCACAACATCTAGCTGAACATGCACATTAATAATTGATCATGTTAAGCCCATCTGGGGTCGCTTATAGCCCCAAGGTTTGATTTGAGCAAATGCAATTCACAGAGAGACAAGTCTCTCCTCAAGTTCCGTAAGTGCACTTACATGTATTACATCTTATTCGGTCAGGGGTTGCAAACTGTGGTAGTTTTCCATTTTCAAGCGATCGTTTGCATGGAAGACAAACTTTCTCACTGGAAAATGGTTTATCGTGGGCTGTCATTTGGAGGTATTCTGCTTGCAAATCAGGCATGGAAGACTTACTATTTTTTAAAAATTCATTTGTTCACAAATTACACATGAAATGGAAGGAGTGTCTTTCATTTGTTTCATGCAGGTCTGTCTTGCATTTTTTTTTCGCAAGGAAGTATGGGTAGAAATTGTTTCCTATTTTTCATGTACACCATGAAATGCCACGGTTACATGACCATTCTGGGATATGCAATCGCACATGTTTATGTTCTATTCTGCACAAACAAATTTCTTTACATTGTCATATGTGAGTTTCTCTCTAAAAGGAAGTGTAGCAATGTATTTTTTTCTCTCGCGCATGACCTTTTTGAAGTTGTGGTAACTTACTCTACATTTCTTGCCCAAGGGAGGGATGACCTAGTGGCAATTGGGATGAATTTCACTCTCACCCAATTTCTCAGAAACTATTTTACGTTTTTTATTCAAGGCCTCTATTTGCTTATCAGAAGTCGGACGAATTTGACGAATAATTTTTTTCAAATTGTGATAACTTACTCTACATTTTTTGTTTAATCCCTCTATGGCCTGATCACAACTGAAATGAATTCTACACATTTTTTTTTTGTTCAAGCCCTGTTTGCCCATATCGCAACCGGGAGGACTCTCGTTTTCACTAAAAAGCATTCCACGCGTATGCAAATTCAATGTCGTTTGGGTGGCATGCACACTCAACCCTGAACTACTGATATCTCCAAGAAAAGGTTCATAATGGATATGTGTTGTATCTGTTTTCAATGATAGGATGTGAATTGTTTGATCGTAATTTGAATCGGTAACCTAGGAATGGACAGTGCCAACTGGTGAGGCCGACCAAACCTGAACCTTCACCCTAAATACCATAGACAACCATTGCAAACAGAATCTGCAACCCTCCATATTCCCTTCTTCATATGGAAGCGCCATGTTCACAAGGTATTCCTGCCAACTTCCAACTACCGACATATTTTCCACGAGATATGGGCAAAGGTGCTGATGCGAGCACCTAAAAGCCTGTTCGCTGCCGCCTATAATCGCATTGTAGAAGGACTGTACAGTGTAAAGATGCAGAGACTGAACATCGAACTCGGCTGCTACCAAACAACAAATTGCATTAAACAGACTATCTCCACAGCTAGACACAACATTTGTTGCCAGCTGTAAACCATAGCAATCTATGCCATCCAAAATCTGTTTCCATTGCGATTGAAGGTTTTTGCAAATAATGGACAAGTAGATACGAGGACCTTCTATATTGCATATGGACATTTTTCTGTACAACAATGGTTCATAATGGCCACTGAGGGCATCGACATCATGGAACAAGATGCAATATGGATTGTTAGATGTAGTTTTGTTGAATAGTAGATATCTTGTTTTTCTTGTCAATGACCATATGCCAACTGATATATTCAGCTAGTTAGACAGCCACCGAATACAAAATGTATCTCCCCAAAGTCCCCTCTGATGTGCAGATAGAACTAGAGATGCAGACAACCGCATCTTTGAAAAATACGTAGCCACATCATGTATTCCATGCAACTGTCGAAGAAAATCAGATTCCAGTTCGTATTCATAGGACTGCACAGCCTCAACATCGCCATTTTTAAAACAGGCCAAGAAATAATCTATCATTCCATTGCATAGCTCGGTCGACGAATACCAGAAATGCAATAGAACCTGGAATGTATCGAAAAGGTAATCCCCAACAGTATACGAGAATGCATCCAATCTAAAAAGGCCATTCCTATGCAAAACCACGTCAATGTTGTCATGTACAATGGACTATGTATCTTTTTCATACGACTCAACATCTATTACTTCTTTCATCTTTTCAACTGTCATTTTGAAGATGTTTGCAAGATACTTTCAGTTTCTATCAAAACAGAGAAAAGCACAGGCAAAAAATAAAAACTAGCAAAATAAAAAAGAAAAGAAAAATAGCTCACCAATCCCCGTATGTATCTTTAAACCTTTTTCTTCTCAACTTGAATCCCCCCCTAGTTCCCATTGTAGATGAGAAGAAAACAGACTGACACTGGAAACTGAACCAAACAGAAGAAAGACTGCAAAAAAATAAAACCATAACATAACTCAGCAGGAAGAAAACAGGCAGATGCAGTTTTCCGGCCCGCAGAGTAGAAGCATACACTGCGTCTACACCCCGCTCGATGGTTCCCTCTTCTTATATCTCCCAACTACTTTTCGTAAAGCCCTATGCATTGCAATTTTCGGAAAAAATATGGACGTGACATCCACCATATGAAGGGCGTGGGCTTGTGCAAGCATTTAAGAAAAGATGTAGCATGGGAGGACTGTTCTCTCGAAGCACACAACAATAAAGCAAAAATCAGACATAACAATATCGCAGATAATGTATTCCACCCAACAGAAAATGCTAAGGGAAACATTCGAACTAATGCTAGCATTAATCCACGTTCCACGAATGCATAACAAAATTTATGATTCAAAAATACCATATACTACCAAATACTTTGGAAATGCAAAAATATTTTACATTGGGAATAGTGAAGGCGGCAATAAGACCTCCAATCCGTTGTCCAATCAGATCTGGACAAACATGATACTTTTTATTATATAAAAATTGATATTTTCACTTCCCTTGTTCCAACAATAGACAATAGGGAAATATTTATGGTCAACGCACAAGCTAATGCCAGGTCAATGATTTATCGATCGCTATAGTCCCTCTATGCCCATGGTAGGGACTAATAACGTTTTTCCTTTTTATAGCTGATCCATGTGGATCATCTCAAAATTTGATAGAGTTAAAGTATTCAAAATGAAAAGTAAAGCCTACAAAGTGGAAGAGCTCGTCAACAACTTTCCGGTGACGTTCGTTTTGGGAAAAACGACCTCCAGATGACGAAGATATTAGTAGTTGAAGTTTCGTCAAAGATGGTTAAAATGGTGAAAAATGGTTAGAAATGGCTAAAAAAATGTCATTTGGGGCTATGGGAATTGAACCCAAGACCTTAGGATAAGGCCACCATGACCCCATGGTTGGGAAAAAGGGGGGTGGTCAAGGGCTTAGCCCTCAACCTTGCCAACATCGAGCCCCCCCCTTGGTATATAATTGTTAGATTGAAACCTTACCATATGCCTCCACAAACTTTGCCATAAACCAAAGACCAACCATATGTTAAACCAAATCACGCCAAGCCAAAATCAAATCACATATGTGGTGAGAGGAGAAGCCCGTGGGTTTGACCCCAAGACTTCCGCCCCCCTAACCACCACGTCTACCAATGCGCCACCGCCATGAGACGTGGCGAGAGTTGGTGGAATAACCTTAAACATTGCCAAATTTGGTGGGATAACCTTAAACATTGCCTATGGCCCATGCCCCCCTTTTGGGTTTTTCCCATTATTTAAATGAGCTATGAGCATGAATCCCGAGGAGGAGTTTGATGCAGACAAAGATTGGCATGCAAACCGAGGTGGTTTTGCACATGGATCAGAGGCAGATTTTGGAAATTGTGCCAAGAAGGGCACTCTGAGTCCAGTTCTGAAATATATCGAGTTTATACTCAAAAGACTCAGTTTTTCGTAAGGATTCCAGATCCACCTTCAGTTTTTGCACTCAGGCATCCAGACAGAAAAGTGTTCACAGAATCATTCAGATACACAGAAAGGTATTCATGTTCATACTTTAAAGTCTCAGAATTTCATCTTGCAGCTATTGTTGAAGTCTGTTACTGTATATGACTGACAGAATTCAAAATTCACTTTGTAAGCATTTGAATACTTAATCTATAGGACTTCCCATTTGGGAAGTGGCCCGGAGACATAGCCAGGGGGTCTGGTGAACTCTGTTACCAATTCTTGTTCATGGATGGTTTGCTTACATGTTTATGTGCTCACGTGCTTGATGGATGTTCTTTAATTTTGCATTACAAAGGTGGTTAACAGTTAAAAATTCAGATGCAAATAATGGTTAAAAGATCATGAATTTTAAATCAAGTTAATTTTCAGATCAAGTTGGTATCAGAGCGAGGTTAACCAGTGCATTTTTGAGTTTATGTTAACAAGGTCCAAGCTTTAGCGTGGTGAAGGAGAACTTGAAGAGTTTGATCCAGAGATTGGTTCAAGAAGAGGAAGGATGTCTTCACCAAAAAGATAAGAAGCAACTTCTTCTATCCCTTCTGAAGGGGAATTTCTGAAAGCTTTCATGAGAAGGCAAACGATGGTAGAGGAGCTCTATCAAGATCGAAAGAAAGGTGAACAAGGTGGACCATCTCATACAGAAGGTAAAAAATAAGGAGGTGGTGAGGGACCTCCTAAAACCCCACCAACTTCTCCATATTTTCTTGATGGTTCTATTCCTTCTCCATTTGAAAAACAAAAAACAAAAGTTGATGTTAATATGCCTCATTTAAAGCTTGATATTAAGTTTGAATTACCTATGTATAATGGAGAGCTTAATGCTGAAAATTCTTCAATTGGATCTGTCAAATTGAAGTTTATTGTAGGATTCAAAAGTTTACTGAAGATGATGTTAAAATTCAGTTGGATTCTCTCCGACTTGGAGGGACTGCTCTCATTTGGTGGGAGAGCATATCTCAAGAGGATCTTGCCACAAAAGGAAAAATCATTTCTTCTTGGTATGAGTTCATTTCAGCACTTAAAAAGCAATTTTCTCCATTAGGGTATATGCAGCAAGCTATGATGGATCGGCAGAATTTGAGGCAAGGTAAGGGACAAAGTGTGCAAGAATACACACAAGAATTTTGAAAAAGAGCATTGGTACTCGGTATACCTCTCTACACCCAGGAAACTCTTCTCAAATATATAGGAGGATTGCATAGTTATTTACGTCATATGATATTGATGTTTTGTCCGACTAACCTTGATGAGGTGTGTGTTCAAGCAACTCACATAGAGACAAAGGGGAAGAATACCAAAGAGAACTTTTCCAAGAAACCTTTCAAACCTGATGGAAATAAGTCTAAAGGTAAAGGGAAAGGTAATCGCACATCTACTTTAAAGAGGGAAAGAGATAAGCCTACATGTACTTCATCCGGAGCTCAAGCCTGAAAAGTTTCGGAATAAAGAAGACAAAAAGACTACTGCAGCAGTAATCCAACATGATTTGGGATCAGACTCTGGGGATGAAACTAAGGTGATTGCTACAAGCATCCAAGGTAATATTCCTTCTTGTTCTATTTCATGAAATGAACCTGTTATTGATGAAAGAAAGAGAAGTGAGTTATTTCATATTAGAGTTATCTCTAAGCATACAAAAATTGATACTCTTTTTGATAGTGGATCACAAGCAAACCTCATTTCATAAGAAATTGTTAAAAAATTACAATTGGAAACTAAGTTACACCCTAAGCCATATCCACTTGGATGGGTATGTGATAATGCACAATTACAAGTTACAAAACAGTGTAAACTTAGGTTTGCCATCACTTCTAGATTTGTGGATGAGGTAGATCTAGATGTGGTTCCATTGGATATCTGTGGTATTGTGTTGGGTAGTCCATATCTGTATGATAGGAAGGCTATCTTTTACAGRGAAGATAACAKGTATCARCTCACTAAGGATGGTRTTRAATATATYGTTYRTGCACATTGCATGAAAACTAATCTTTCTTTAGTTTCTGCAAATCAAATGAAGAGGTTAATAAATGCAAGTAAGAACTTTGTGCTTATGATAGTCAAAGCAAAAGATGTTGAACAAATTGAATACTTTAAAGGTTGTGATCCTGAACTTAAAAAGGACCTAATAAAGGTGGTATCTGATTATGATATTTTGTTTCAAGAACCTGAAGGTTTACCTCCTAAAAGGGAAATTCAACATGAAATACATTTGCAGCAGGATGCACCTCTTCCTAATGTTGGTATGTACAGGTCTTCCATTATTGAGAATGCAGAGATAAAGAAACAGGTTCATGAATTGATTGAAAGAGGGGCCATTCAACCAAGTTCCTCTCCGTGTGCTTCACCAATTGTTTTGGTGCCAAAGAAAGATGGCACATGGCGTATGCGTGTTGATTACAGGGAACTGAACAGAATCACAATAAAGAACAGGTATCCTCTTCCTTGAATTGATGATCTTTTAGATCAGTTAAAGAATGCAATATTTTTCACTAAGTTATACTTAAGAAGTGGTTATCATCAAATCCGTATTCATGACAATGATATTTGGAAAACAACTTTTAAAACCAAACAAGGATTGTATGAATGGGTGGTAATGCTATTTGGGCTTTGTAATGCACCCGCGACATTTATGAGGGTGATGAATGATGTGTTTAGACCCTTCATTGATGATTTTGTCATAGTCTACTTAGATGATATTCTGATTTTCAGTCGAACTTGGGAAGAGCATGTCAAGCATGTTAAGCATGTATTGGATGTACTTGTAAAGGAAAAATTGTATTTAAAGATGTCTAAATGTGAATTTGGAAAGACATCTTTAGTATATCTAGGTTACATTGTAGGGGGAGGTGAATTGGAGATTGACCCCTCTAAAGTTGAGGTCATTGTAAATTGGCCTAAGCCAAATAATGTAATAGATGTAAAAATCTTTTTGGGAGCAACCCAATATTGGAGGAAGTTCATTGTGAACTTCTCCTTCATAGCTTCTCCCTTACATGTTTTGACAGGTATGAACAGAGTCTTTCAGTGGGAAGGCAAGGCACATAAAGCCTTTGACACACTAAAAGAAAAGATCAACATAGCTCCAGTACTTGCACTGCCAGATCTACAACAACCATTTGAGATAGAAACTGATGCTAGTGGTTATGCAATGGGGGCAGTCTTAATGCAACATAAAAAACCAATATGCTATCATTCTAAAACTTTATCTAAAACAATAATCAACTATCCAACCTATGACAAAGAGTTGTATGCATTAGTACAAAGGGTTAAAAAGTGGAAACATTACCTAATGGGTAAAGAAACAATCATACATACTGATCATCAACCACTACAATATTTACAATCAGAAACTAAGCTACAACAATCAAGGCATTTCAGATGGATGGGTTTTTTTACAACAATTTCATTTGGTTATTAAGTATAAGAAAGGAATTCAAAACAAAGTTGCAGATATGTTATCTAGACCTCCAACAAATGCTTCTATTGTTATGCAACAAAGTCCTTTAGTTCCTGCAAGCTATGTTGAACAATATACTAAGGATGAAGATTTCAAAGAAGTTTATGAATCACTAAGGCATGGTTATCAGAATGAAGAATTGAATTATCATATCAATGACAAGTTGTTGTATCATCTTGGTAAAATCTGTATTCCACAAAGTGAAAGAGTGCATGTGATAAGAGAAGCTCACACTTCTCTCATTTTAGGGCATTTTGGAGTAGGTAAAACCGTAGCACAATTACAAAAAATCTGTTATTGGCCTCGAATGAATGAAACAATGTCCAAATATGTAAAAGGTTGTGTCATGTGTGCAACAAGCAAACCAAGTAACATAAAGTTAGGCTTGTACACTCCACTTCCAGTTCCTTCTCGTCCATGGGAAAGTGTTTCAATGGATTTTGTAGGAGGTTTACCAATGTCTAGAAAAGGACACGACTATCTGTATGTTATTGTGGATCGATTCAATAAAATGTGTATACTCATGCCTTGTAAAAAGCAGATCACAACTGAGATGACTGCTCATTTATTCTTTCAAAATGTATGGGTCCATTTTGGACTTCCCACTTCTATTATTTCTGATCGATATTCCCGTTTTCTTGGGAAATTTTTATCATCTTTATGGGAACTTATGGACACAAAGCTGAAGAAAATCACAACATTTCATCCACAAACCGACGGTCAAACTGAAGTGGTCAACTGGAATGTGGTACATATTCTTTGAGGGTATTGTGCTAAGCATCCCAAGCTTTGGGATGAACAATTTCATTATGTACAACATGCCTACAATAGATCTATACACTCTTCTACTCAAAAGTCTCCCTTCGAGACATGTTTTGGGTACTTGCCAAAGTCTCCTTTAGACTTCATTTTTGGGAAAGATATAGTGGAATGTGAACAGGTTGATGCAGATAAAGCTCGAAAGTTTATTCAGCAGATTCAGGTAATTCATCAAGCAGTGCGGGAACAGTTGGAATCAAGTTAGGCCAAATACAAAAAAAGGCATGACAAGCATCGCAAAGATCATCATTTTCAGATTGGTGATCAAGTATGGCTTCATATTAGCAAATATCGACTTCAAGGTGAAGGTAGAAAGTTGAAACCTATCAGGTATGGACCCTTTACAATTTTGGACAAAGTCGATAATAATGCTTTCTGGTTAGAATTGCCTCCTTATATGCAAATGTATTCAGTTGTTAATGTGGAAAACTTGAAATTGTATGAGCCGCCTATGATTATAGACCAAGATGTATAGGTTCAAGTACCTTCTGTGGACGAGTTTGCTCCTGAGTATCTTAATGAACTTCAGGAAGATGTAATACTGGACAAGAAGGTCAGATCTTCACGAAGAGGAGACATGGAGATTCTTCGTGTGGGGTTAAAAGGAATGCATCCAAGCAAATCAAGGTGGTTGGAGACCGGAAGAGTGAGGGAATCATACCCTCACTTATTTTCTGAATGATTTCATACTTTCTGTGGCCAAAAAGCTTTCTAGTGGGAAGGTTTGATCTAGGTGGATCATCTCAAAATTCGATAGAGTTAAAGTATTCAAAATGAAAATTAAAGATTTCAAAGTGGAAGAGCTCGTCAACATCTTTCCAGTGACATTCGTTTCGGGAAAAATGGCCTCCAGATGACGAAGATATCAACAGTTGAAGTTTCGTCAAAGATGGTTAAAATGGTGAAAAATGATTGGAAATGGTTAAAAAAATGTAATTTGGGGATATGGGAATTGAACCCAAGACCTTAGGATAAGGCCACCATGACCCCATGGTTGGGAAAAAGGGGGGTGGTCAAGGGCTTAGCCCTCAACCTCGCCAACACCGAGGCCCCCCCCTGGTATATAAGTGTTAGATTGAAACCTTACCATATGCCTCCACAAACTTTGCCATAAAGCAAAGACCAACCATATGTTAAACCAAATCGCGCCAAGCCAAAATCAAATCACATATGCGATGAGAGGAGAATCCCGTGGGTTTGACCCCGAGACTTCCGCCCCCCTAACCACCATGTCTACCAACGTGCCACCGCCATGAGACATAGTGAGAGGTGGTGGAATAACCTTAAACATTGCCGAATTTGGTGGGATAACCTTAAACATTGCCTATGGCCCACGCCCCCCTTTTGGGTTTTTCCCATTATTTAAATGAGCCATGGGCATGGATCCCGAGGAGGAGTTTGATGCAGACAAAGATTGGCATGAAAATCGAGGTGGTTTTGCACACGGATCAGAAGCAGATTTTGGAAATTGTGCCACGAAGGGCACTCTGAGTCCAGTTCTGAAATATATCGAGTTTATACTCAAAAGACTCAGTTTTTCACAAGGATTCCAGATCCAGCTTCAGTTTTTGCATTCAGGCATCTAGACATAAAAGTGCTCACAAAATCTTTTGGATACACATAAATGTATTCATGTTCATACTTTAAAGTCTTAGAATTTCATCTTGCAACTATTGTTGAAGTCTGTTACTGTATATGACTAACAGAATTCAGAATTCACTTTGTAAGCATTTTAATACTTAATGTATAGGCCTTCCCATTTGGAAAGTGGCCCGGAGACGTAGCCAGGGGGTTTGGTGAACTCCGTTACCAATTCTTGTTCATGGATGGTTTGCTTACATGTTTATGTGCTCATGTGCTTGATGGATGTTCTTTAATTTTGCATTACAAAGGTGGTTAACAGTGAAAAATTCAGATGCAAATAATGGTTAAAAGATCTTGAATTTTAAATCAAGTTAATTTTCAGATCAAGTTAATTTTCAGATCAATACCTCACTGCTTTTCTTTATATAAATTGAACTGATGGCTTATCTTACAAAATACTCAAAAACCTTGATATTCAATAGGGTGTTCGGTTTTTTATCAATTTAACGATATATCACTTTTAATTAATTATTTGTTTATCTTTTTCAATAGTCGCGATGGCCTAAGGACACGGTGGACGGCCATGCGTATCCATTGTTTAACCGTCCACTTTTTTTTATGTTTTCCCTACGCACAACATTCTGGTTTGACCCATAGATGGATTGGTGGCTCAATTTAATAGAGCAGGGAGGTGTACCTGCTTTCCATGGTGGCAACCAAAATTATTTATTCCAACAACGGTAAAATCTAGGGATACAAGCGACTGGCGACTATTCTTCCTTCTAGGCAATATTATTTCGACGATATCTTTATTAATTCAGGCTTGATGTCATGCAACGATGATGGGGACCAAAGATTGATGGTGGTATTTTTTTTTCCTGTCTGGTTTCTTCTATGTGATACCTTTTTAATGCCACTGTATAATTTTGAAGTAATGACACGATTCCTTTTATGCCATGTTTTGTTTTTCTCTTTCTTATCCCTTTTAATCTCTTGATATATAGTTCAATCGTCTTTTAATTTTCTTGCAGCGGAAGGCTTAGATTTCAAATGGCCAAGGGCCAGTTATGGTCGAGGACCAATTCTTCAGAGAAACTCCAAAAAAAATAAAATTGTGTGGGCTACAAGCTTGTAAAGTCAATGGCTAGGATCAACAGTGCTCTGATACCAAATGAGATGAACAAAGTTCACTCACACAAGGAATATCCAAAATACTTGGAACATACAAATATCCATGAGAATAATAAATAATATAAATGTATAAGAGAATGAGTAATATAAGATGAGATTACAATGAGAATGAGGTCCTTATATACCCATGCAGGGTGCCCTTCCATGAAGAGACATGACCTTTCATCAGTGCGATATCTCTTCATTATTAATCATTAACTAATGATTATTTATTATTATTTATATTTTGTAATGTATTTACATTTATTGTTATATATTGTGTTCATAACAATGGCCACTTCCTTCACCTTCTTTGTTGCATTTCCTACAAACATACCACCACATAAAAC
>JZKD02S1675784.1:44612-60827 GCA_000966675.3 Picea glauca
CGTTGGGGACATGCAAAGAAGGATCGAGAATGAGCAGACCACTCTGATACCACTGATCCAGATTTATGTAGGAACACAATGAAATACAAAAATACACATAAACACAGAGATGCAGCAGAAATAAGACTTCATTTCATTAATAGAAAATGACTGAAATATGCTTACAGACGGAATGGAAATAAACTAGCTAGGCGCTGGTAGCTTATCTCTGAGAAGAGATGTGGCCGCTACTCGCATCCATGATAAGATGATTACAATGAGGCTCTGAAGGCCTTTTTACAATAAATGGGAATGCCAAAAGTCCTAGACATCCAAAAACCTAACCCTAGGAGATGAAGCGCCAAAAGTCATGTGGGCCCCGTTTGGGTAAGTGAGTACATCAAATCATACATGATTTTAGGGGCTAAATTTCGCTCATGGGCTAATTTTCCATGGTTTTGCCAAAAATGAGATTCACTGTTTTAAAAATGATTCGCCCAAATTCTATAGGATAAAATTATTTTACCTTAAAAATCGCCAAAATTTTATAAAAAAACATATAAAATCCTTTGAAATTTGAATATTTTTACAAAAATATCGCCAAACATTTATGATTGGCATATGAAGGATTAGTCAGATTCGCCAAAGTTTCTATATTTTAAAATAAATTTCCATCCTTAAAATCATCCTTACATCAACTTCCCGGGGTCGTAACTTTTGCATACGATCTCCGTTTTAGGCGTGTGATAGCTCGTTGGAAAGGTATCGTCGAGGAGATTCATTTTGGGGGCTCAATTATTCCTTTGGATATCATTGAGAGCCTCTATCTGGAAAAACCTTCATTTGGACCCTCAAAATGGCCCCGGAAGTTAAAACCTGCTAAAAATAGTAAATTGCCAAAATTGCCAGAAAGCCATTTTGAGCCATTTGGAAAAGGTGGGTGGCCATCGATATCCACCTGGATCAATACTGTGCGAAAACTGAAAAACTGAAAGAAGCAATGGTGGGGGTCCAAGTGGAATAAGTGGGTGGCCACCAATATCCACCTGGATCAGAATGGTTTCTTATTTGTAGTCGCATGGTCGTCGTATGTTTCCGGTTTCTTCTGTACTTTGGCTGCAATTTCACAATCATTGGAGATACATATGTTGTTTACTGGTTCGGTGGTTCTTGCTGGTTCGTTGGTTCGTGGGTTGTTGGTTGTGTTTGTTTGGCTCGGGATTGCGCTTTGGGGGTCTGGGGCTGCAGTTCAGCCTATTCATGCTTTCTTGCTAGTTTGGTGCTTGCTGTGTTCTTTTGTTCGATTCAGACTTGCAGGTTTGGGGTCCAACGCCGGTGGTTGGAGCTGTTTTTTTTTTTGGATTATTATTGTTTTTGGAGTGCTTTATGAGTCGACATGAAATTGTATTATTTTCCCTATCTACCGAGGTCGATATATGTTTTGCTGTGAGATTTTGCTGGTGCTTCAGTGTTGGCATGAATGAAAATAGTTGCATGCAAAATTGTTCGAGAATTACATGTGAAATTGCAATATCCACTGTTTTTTGTTAGAATAAAGCATATGCAGACTACATTTATAGACCATGTATGGTCAAATGTGCCCATATGACATTACATGTTCTTTTTCCTCTACATAGACTGGTGTGCGCACGATACAATTTGTGTTTTGCTTGAGATATGATATGTACAACAAAGATTCTGCAAGATTATATTTCAATGTCTGGAAGTATGTCTGGGTAGTTTTCCATGGAAAACCAAAATCTTGTATCGTGGGCACAACAGTCCGTATACAGGATAAAGAACATGTATTTCCATCGGTGGAAGAATATCTCGATAATTTTCCATGGAAAACCAGAAATCGTTTAGCTACGACCATGCAATTTTGTGATATTGTGTGTCTTGTAATACATTTTGGGCAGGGAAAAGAAAAAATTACACATTTACAACTATGGATGGAGAAGTGCAAAGGTTCATGTTTCTACCTATATTATAGACTATTCGTTGAGTCTCTTTTACTCCATGTACATATTGCTTGTTCTTCGGTGCATACCAACTTCCATTCATGTTCATTGTATTTTGTGCGTTCCCACATTAAAACAAACATAATCGCTGGAGAAAATGATGGAGTCTTGACTGCATCGATTAAAGAGGATATAGAAAGGTGCATGTTTTTGATATTATGGTAGCTGCGGGAGGTATTTACCTCCACATGTAAACCTTACGAGGATAGAATACTCCGGGAAGCAAGAAGAAACCCTAATGAGTTGGCTAATAAACCTAGAAGACTTGTTGGCTCAAGAAGATAATTTATATTAGGTTATTAGCCTCCAAGAGAGGAAGTCGGCCAGAAATAATAATATATATTGAATAGACAGATACCCATAATGAGAAGTCGTTCTAGGCAATTATCCAGAATTAGTATAAATATAGGAGGCCAATTCTCATTCTGGCAGGTAGTCTCATAATTGCAGAGCGACACTTGTGCGCACTACAGTGCCTAGTTTTGTGTGCAGGTTTGAGGAGAGTTGTCAGTGCAGCTGTTGCAGCCAACAGTTACATTTTGGCTTGGAATATCTCTTGGCTAGGGTTTGGACTATATGATCATCTCTTGTTGGTGCGCTATCCTTGGGGAAATATGTGCTACCCTTTGTTTGGCTATCTAGCCTAGGGTTTTCTTCCAGAGTGATTCTTTGTCAAGGTTAAGGTGCTCAGAGGGTGGCTTCGGCCTATGGTTGGGAAACAATAGAGATATTTCCAATGGTAAAACGAGCATATCCATTATATTCTAACAGGTTATGGGCCCACACCTCCTTCATTCAGTCTAACTGCTGGAAGGAAACATAGCCATAAGGATATTAAGCTCGTTGAAGAACTGTCACTAGGGTTTCTAGCAGGAGCAGTCACCAAAGCACTATTTCTAAGGTTACTAGCAGGTGCAGTTTCATAAACCCTAATCATCTCGTTGAGACACCTTAAGTGAAGAGATTGACCTAATCTCTGGACAGATCAATGCACCCTAGCCTAGTGCATCTCCTGGTACTCTCAGCAAGCCAAGATGTCAAGTTTGTGTTTGTGGTCAAATCTAGGGTTTAACCAAGTCAAAGAAGCCATGACTTATTCTATGAAGTCAAAGAACAAGTTAGATGGAGCATCTAACTTCAGAGCATGGAAGACAAGGATTGACCTCATCCTTGCTAAGAATAAAGTGTTGTATATGGTGAAAGGAAAGATCATGGAACCATAGTTTGAAGAAGGAAAAGAGAAGGAACCACAGAACATTGCAGTTATGGAGAAGTTCAAAGACGATGACATCAATGCCATGGGTATCATAGTGGAATCTATAAAAGACCACTTGATACCCTACATCTCCCATCTTGACTCATCGAAGAAGATGTACGATGCCCTAACAAATATCTTCTCGTTCATAAACATTGGACAAGTTATGAGTCTGAAGAATGAGCTCTGTGACATGAAGACTAATGATGAGGACAACATAACATCATACTTTATGAGGATCTCCCAGTTAAGATATCAACTACAAGCTATTGAAGAGATCATTTCAGAGAAGGAATTGGTAAACATAGTACTCAATGGTCTTCCCAAGACATGGGATGCATTTGCCGCAAGCATGAACACAAGAAAGGAGTATACTACATTTAAATAACTTTGGACTTGTTGTGCTCAAGAAGAATCCAGGATCAGTGCAAAAGAGAAACCCCAAAATAAGTACGATGATCAGGGATTCACAACAAGATTCAAGAATTTTAGGAACAAAAGGAAGTTTGGCTCAAGGAGGAAGCCAAATCAAGAGAAAGACATTTCAAAAATACAATGCTTCAACTGTTGAAAGTATGGTCACTACAAGAATCATTTTCCCAAGCTAAAGAAAAGGAAGGAGAAACACGAAGCATCTGTGGCTGAAGAAAAGGAACCTACAAAGAAGACTAAGCAGGATGAATGAGACTTCTTCTTCTGAAGGTAACAATACTCTTCTTATTTCTTGTACATATCTTGTTTGCATTGTCTCTGTACATATCTTGTATATCTATCACCTGGAAGATAATGTATTCTAAGAAGAACCATACCTATGGAAGAAAAACAAGATAAGGATTGATATCATTAGATAATACACATGAAAGGATGAAATACACTGAATCAATGATGAAGAGACTTAGAAGAAGAAAAGACAGAAAGAAGTCAGAGAAAGACTTATAACGTTTTGTAGAAGACAACAAGATGGAAGCGTGGACTCTGTTAGACAGAGAGAGCCAATTATATATTACAGAAGACAATAAGGATGTAGACGGAATCATGGACTTTGTTAGACGGAGGGAGCCGATTATATGCACTCATACATGAAGAAAGGATTAGGAGGGAGCTAATCCTATGATCCATTAAGAATGATGAAGTATGGTAGCAGCCATGAAAAAAAGTACATGTTTAGTTCAACCGCAGAAGAATACCTCTTCGAAGAAAATCCTTAAAGTATCTTTGGTTGTCCATTCACATCCGTGATCCTATGATGAAAGGAAGAAGTGGAATCTTTAGGGCATGGAATCTATAAGAAACTCCATGGAACCAAGAGCTAATGGAAAAACATGAGGAAGAACATGAAGATTCCAAGAAACAAGAGAAGCTAGAACAACCAGTCATTATATCACAAGATTACCAGCCTGACATGAACTCACTAAAAGAAATCAAGCAAATGAACTAAAAATTGTGATAACGAACAGTGTATGAAAGACTTATGAATGAAAGAATTGCAAGATCCAGAACTAGAGGTTCTCCCAGATGGAGGGAGAAGACTATGATGATTACTCATTTCGGTAAATGAAACATATATTTACATGAGTCAATATCCATGAGTTGGAGTTCTACATCAGATAAATGCAAAGATTGTTCTCCAGAACAATTGAACAAAGAGCGTATGAAGAGCAATCTCAAGACTTTGAGGCATACCAGAAAGAGACCCTTGTATGCAGATGGAAGAAAATAACTTGGTGGAGAACCTCCAGTGCACAACAAAAGTGTGGTGAAGATTTCCTATAACAAGATATTGTATCAAGATGATTACTCATAAGATCAAATCTCATGATGATAGAAGAAGTGCCACATGGATATGTTCCAGTTTTCCAACAATGATATATTTTATTGATCAGAGCTACATGAAGCCTTCAAAGAAAAACCAGTGTTCCAGACTAAAGTACATTTGAAATCAAGCATCACATTATCCGTGATGAAGTCCATAAAGGAAAAAGTGGTTCTCCAATACATATGTCCACAGATGAGCAGATAAGAAAACATTTTGGTAAATCTTTTGTCCAAGATAAAAGAGTTTGCGTACTCAAGTTGGAGCTCGTGGAGATGACTTCCTTATTGAAAAAGGAAGAGATGACTCCCAGGTTGGGAGGTAGAACTGATATGTATTGATTTATGGACAATCATTTTTCAGTTCAAAAAATGGTCGAGGATGAGCAGTTTCCTTTCCAGTTCGGAAAGTGGATTGAGATTTCTGAAGGACAACAATTTCTCATTGTGGTTAACATGGGAAATGGTCCATATTGTTGATGTATCATAGACATCGAATTCCCATTGTGGTTAACATGGGGAGTGGTCTAGGGTAGTCTCTCTTCTTGAGGTTTACTCAAGAAGACTGGCCTGCTTTTCCAAACAACGATTTCTCATTGTGGTTAACATGAGGAATGGTCTATTTTGGAGGTTGATACATGACAATATTTTTCTCTTGTGGTTAACAGAGGAAATGGTCTAGACAATCATTCCTTAGGGTTTATACATTCTCTCCAGGGTTCACTTTGATTAGTGTAGGAGGAATGGTCCAGGATCAGTTATCAGGGATAGGCATTCCTTAGGGTTTATACATTCTCTCTAGGGTGCACTTTGATTAGTGTAGGAAGAATGGCCCAGGGTGGGGAATGGTCCAGGTTAAGAAGAAAATACATTTATTCTTCCTTGCTTGAGAAGACTAGTCCAGATATATCATTGTTCTACTCTGAGGGCATATATTGTTTCAGATCTCACAGATGTGAGTGAAAGATTGGCCCAGATGATTCAATTTATATCATAACATTGTTTCTGTGCAGGTTGATATCAGATGATTGTTATGAAGACTTTATGACAGTAGATGTATAATACTGTGGTGGATGTGTTCCACTATTCGTGACTATACGTTGTTGATCAAGTACTTATGTGTTACTTGATGTGGTAGTATACCATTGGATTGTAGTTATGTACTACTATGGATAGACACAATTGTGTTCTATTTTTTTCCGATTGCCTTGAATACTATCAGCAGTATTGAAAATGATTATTAGTTAGATGGATAATCAAAGAACATAGATTTCCCAGACGGAAAATGGTTCAGAGCATTTACTCTTCTAGATTAGAAGAATGACTCTTGTATCACTTTGTGGAGTGAGCATCATTTTTTATTACTCAGATAGAGTATGGTTTCAAGAGATGATGCAGCTGATGACACTGATGATGATGATGGTGCTCATGATCTAGTCTATATAACTATGTTGATGCTACCGGGTGAATGGTATGTTTTTGTGCTCAAGACCATTACCTATAATACCTCCCTAGCTAGGAGGGAGTGTTGATATTATGGTAGTTGTGGGAGGTATTTACCTCCACGTGTAAACCTAACAAGGATAGAATACTCTGGGAAGCTAGAAGAAATCCTAATGAGTTGGCTAATAAACCTAGAAGACTTGTCGGCTCAAGAAGATAATTTATATTAGGTTATTAGCCTCCAAGAGAAGAAGTAAGCCATAAATAATAATATATACTAAATAGACAGATACCCATAATGAGAAGTTGACACAGGCAGTTATCCAAAATTAGTATAAATACAGGAGGCTAGTTCTCATTCTGGAAGGCAGTCTCATAATTGTAGAGCAACACTTGTGCGCATTGTAGTGCCTAGTTTTGTGCGCAGGTTTGAGGAGAGCTGTCAGTGTAGCTGTTGCAGCTAGCAGTTACGTTTTGTCTTGGAATATCTCTTGGCTAGGGTTTGGACTATCTGATCATCTCTTGTTGGTGCGCTATCCTTGGGGAAATGTGCGCTACCCTTTGTTTGGCTATCTAGCCTAGGGTTTGCTTCCAGAGTGATTCTCTGTCAAGGTTAAGGTGCGCAGAGGGTGTCTTCAGCTTATGGTTGGGAGACAATAGAGATATTGTCAATGGTAAAATGAGCATATCCATTATATTCTAACACATGCTTGTACTATTATTTCATATTGCATTGTTTTGTATTTCATTTATTGTTTGTATATGTGTTCAGCTACTTTATTATATGTACATGTTGCGTTCCTTCCTACATGGTAACTTATCTTCATTACATGCCTTCTTGCATACTAACATGCTTCATGTCCATTGTGTTTTTGCTGCATTGCTACATTTAAACAAATAGAATGGCTGGAGATGAAGATGGGCTATTTCACGGGTGAATAGCCTCGTTTCTCTTTATTTTACATGTTTGTCTTCATTACATGCCTTCCTGCATACTAATCTACTTCATGTTCGTTGTGTTTTTGCTGCATTGCTACATTTAAACAAACAGAATGGATAGAGAGGACGATGGACTCTTTGGCGGGTAAATAGACATGTTTCTCTTTATTTTAGATGTCTGTCTTCTTACTAACTTGCCTTCATGTCCATTGCATATTCGGCGTTGCTACCTTGGAAAAAACAGGTTGGTTGGACATGAAGATGAATTGTTCTATGCAACAACAAAGTGTTCTGTGGTACAATCTTCTAAAAGGTATACCAATTGTGATGGTAAATTAAATATACAAACCGTGTGGGGGCATATAATATTATACTTGAAAACGATGGCTTGGTAGAAATGGGCCTTTCTACCCTCCCTATTTCTACTTTTTCCATTTTCTATTATCCCTTTTGTTTTCTAATTCATCTGCTTAGTGTTCTTTCCGAAAATGCCTTGGTGCGTCGGTTGGCGGACTAACGATTTCACATCTATGGTCGCGCTTCTACCTTATTCCATAGTTACCCACTTTGTCGATTGCAGGTGCCGGGCTGGAAGGTTCAAGATTTCTCCCCTAGCTTTCGGGGGTCCGCGATATACAGATTGGTCGTGGTGCGCCACCTTCACGCCCTTTTACTGTTAAACATTTTTGCAATTAAAAAAAATCATATGTATACAATTTTACGGTTATTTAGTCCTTATGATGGTCAGTATACAATGAATACGCTTTTTTAGTCCTGATGTTCATCTACACATGCTTGCATCAAAAAAAGTTGGACTAGTGACATGGGCATGAGCAGCCAGTCATCCCAGACATCAACAGAGCAACAAGGCCAAAGGTAAAGATGCATATGCTCTGCTCTTACTATGTTTACCAAACAAATATCACCGGCTATATATTTATCGCTGGCATGGTGAATATGATGATGTCATCTGCAATACATGGTTTACAATTTACAAGAAGTATCAACAAGTACAAGCGAGACGTCGAACGTGTCGCATGTTCCGCAGACTAAGAGGTGTGGTTGCAAAAATCTGGCTCCATAGTTCATCGAAGCTATGCGTCTACTTGTGGATTTATGCTAGTGAAAGAAGAATACAAAAAAAAAAAAATGTACACCACCATTCATTTTAGTTTTCTTGTTCAAAAATTGTCACCGGGTCTAGAGTTGTAACATCCAAAGTACTATCAATAGAGGGCTTGAACAACCACCGAACTGGACAAGTGTTCGTCAGGGACATAATGGTCGTCTATAGCACCTACTTGGACAAGGAAAACAAAACTAGATCTATTATGTGTGTTGACATGACAGACAAGGAGGCCATGATGACAGTGACACTGACTATTCCTCCACAACTTGTCCAGAAACATGCAGAAAAGATATTGCCGAGTAATGGGATATCCATTACAAATTTTAATATATTGCCCAAAACAGTATATGATCGTGGTGATTGTGATTGAATTATTTCTCTCAACGAAACAAGTATTGTGGAAAAAATTTCCGTTGTTTGTTCATAATATTGTTTCATCCCGGACTCGACTATCAACCATCTTGCAGAGAGCACATATATTTACCCAATTAGAACAATTGGTGCAACTATCACACTGGTGCGAAAACGTGGCTCGCAACACATTCTCCATATAAAGGATGGATATTCAGACAATGAGAAGGCAATGGTACCTCTTTTCATATTCAGTTTTGTCCTTTACTTTCACATGTGTATGTATCTCGGGTAGGTTACACAAATATTGCACTGTCCCATGTTGCAACTGCAATTGTTCGATACGTAATCAAATTAGTTTTCGTCAATGGAGAAGGAATTGCATAAAGGGCAGATTCCACTTATGCTCTTCAAAAATATAACAAAGAAAAGGGATTTTAGAGAAAGTATCTTTCAGACAACCCAAGCAACGTTTGTAACGAAGTTACGAGTAGATATAGTACAGGATCTGAAGAAACTAGCTAGCTCTACAACTATTGTGCGTATGCATCCACAAAATCATCCTCGGAAGTTTGAGTGTTGTTTGGAGGACACGAGACAATAGAAGTAAAATGTTGAGCGAGAGAGCCCACAAGTCCTCCTATCAATTTGTATATTGTGGAACTCTGGGTGCAATTTGTAGGACACAGAAAAATAGAGGCTCAATTTAGAGCCCGCCAGCCCGAGAACCCACGAGTCAAAAAGTGGCTAAGTATGGAATGAAGGATCTGTGTATGCTCTATAAAATATCGTGTCCATACTTTATAAAAGTACATGTTTACTATGTATTGCTCGTTTCTCGAAAAATTTATAGGTGTGGAAGTTGGTGGATGCAGGTGTTCAGATTTCCACTTACTTTTATATCACTAGCCAGACCAAATTGTACAAACTTTCTTGTCTAATTAAATTATGCAATATCAATATTTAATATTAATCATTTAGTATTGAAAATAATGCTTTTAGATCATGTTAGATAGTTGATGGGGATTACCGTTCGTAAACAATGGTAATCTTGAACTCGCCAGCCCTAGAGTCTGTCTATCAATTTGTATATCACGGAACTCCGAGTGCTATTTGGAGGACACTGAACAATAGAAGTGCAATGTTGAGCTAGCCAACCCGGATGTTCGCTTGTCAATTTGTATATCACAGAATTTTGGGTGCTATTTGTAGGGCACAGAACAATAGAGGCCCAATTTTCAACCCACCAGCCCGAGAACCCTGATCCAAAAAGTGGCCAAGTATGGAATGCGATATCCATACATGATATTGTAATAAACGAATATAAACTAGCCCAAGTCCAATTGTGCTATCACATACACACGAGGCCCTTAAAATTCAAATAGCTAGATCATGTCAGATAGTTGATGGGGATTACCATCCATAAACAATGGAAATCTTGAACCCGCCAGCCCTGGAGTCCGTCTGTCAATTTGTATATCATGGAACTCCAAGTGCCATTTGGAGGACATGGAACAATAAAAGTGCAATGTTGAGCTAGCCAACCTGCAAGTCCGCTTGTCAATTTGTATATCGCGGAATTGTGGGTGCTATTTGTATGGAACGAAACAGTAGAAGCCCAATTTTTAGCCCACCAGCCCGATAACCCACGATCCAAAAAGTGGCCAACTATGGAATGTGAGATACGTACATGATATTGTAATAAACTAATATAAACTGGACCAAGTCCATTTGTGCTATCACATCAACACTAGGCCCTTAAAATTCAAATAGCTCGCAAGTCCGCTTGTCAATTTGTACATCGCGAAAATGTGGGTGTTGTTTGTAGGTCAAAGAACAATAGAGGCCCAATTTTGAACCTGCCAACCCGAGAACCCACGATCGAAATAGTGGCTAAATATGGAATGAGGGATCTGTACATGCTCTATAAAATCTCATGTCCATATTTTTTAGAAGTACATATTTAGTATGTATTACTCATTTCCTCCAAATGTTGTTTGGAAGACACAGAACAATAACAATGCAATGTTGAGTGAGTCAGTCCACAAGTTCACCTCTCAATTTGTATATCGCGGGACTCTGGGTGCTATTTCTAGGATATAGAGCAATAGAGGCCCAGTTTTGAGCCCGCTAGAATGAGAACCCGTGATCCAAAAAGTGGCCAAGTATGGAATGCGGGATCCATACAAGCTCTATAAAAAGCACATGTCCGTACCTTATAAGAGTACATACTTAGTATGTATTACTCATTTTTTAGAAAACTTCAAGCTGCGAAAGTTGGCGGATTCATGACTTCAGATTTCAATTACTTTTATATCACCAGCCCGACCGACCGCTTCTCCGTTTGATATTGTAAGAAATGAATATAAACTGGCCCAAGTCCAATTGTGTTATTACATCAACACAAGGCCCTTAAAATTCAAATAGTCCGCAAGTCCACTTGTCAATTTGTATATCGTGGAACTGTGGGTGCTATTTGTAGGGCACAGAACAACAGAGGCCCAATTTTGAGCCTGCCAGCCCGAGAACCCACGATCCAAAAAGCGAATAGGTATGGAATGAGGGCTGTGTACATGCTCTGTAAAATCTCATGCCCATACTTTATAAAATTACATATTTGGTATGTACAACTCGTTTCTTGGGAAATTTTCTAGGTGCGGAACTAGAAGGATACACGTGTTCATATTTCCACCCATTTTTATATCAACAACCCGACCAACCTCTTTCCCGTTTCATATTATACAAAAATTTTGGAACACAAGTTTCCGAATACGCGGGTTTTTCTTTGAAATAAGATATTTCACATCCTTTTATAATTTTATGTAATTAAATTGTACAATAACAATATTTAATATTAATACTTGAGTATTGAAAATAATATTTTTTAGGTAGTGTTAGATAGTTGATAGGGATCACCATCCGTAAAAAATTGCAAGCTTGAGCCCGCCAGCCCTAGAGTCCATCTATCAATTTGTATGTAGCGGAACTCCGAGTGTTATTTGAACGGAACAGAACAATAGAAATGCAATGTTGACCGAGTCAAATCGTAACTCCACCTGTCAATTTGTATATCACGGAACGCTTGAGTGCTATTTATAGCTCACGGAACAATAGAGGCCCAATTTTGAGCCCGTCAGCCCGAGGAAAATTTCTTGGTATGGAAGTTGGCGGATTCACGTATTCAGATTTAACTTACTTTTATATCACCAGCCCGACTGACCGACCGCTTCCCCGTTTCATATTGTACAAACCTTCTTGTGTAATTAAATTGTACAATATAAATATTTAATATTAATAATTTAGTATTGAAAATAATGTTTTTAGATAATGTTAAATAGTTAATAGGGATTAGCATCCATAAACAATCACACTCTTGAGGCCACCAGCCCTGGACTTCGTCTGTCAATTTGTATATCGCGGAACTCCGAGTGGTCTTTGTATGACATGAAAAAAAAGGAGTGCAATGTTGACCGAGCTAGCCCACAAGTCCACTGGCCAATTTGTATATCACGGAATTCTCGATGCTATTTGTAGGCCACAGAACAATAGATGCCCAATTTAGAGCCCGCCAGTCCGAGAACCCGCAATCCAAAAAGTGGCTAAGTATGGAATGTGGGATCTGTACATGCTCTATAACATCTCATGTTCATAATGTATAGTACATATTTAGTGTGTATTACTCGTTTTTCAAAAAATTTATTGTTTCTCTTTTCTCTCTGCTTTCCCTTTCTTTACTTACTTGTTTTTTCGTAAAATGTCTAGGTGTGGGATTTGGTGGATTGACGTCTTCAAATTTCCATTATTACTTTTATATCACCATCCCCACCGACCGCTTCCCCGTTTCATATTGAACAAACTTTTTTAATCGCGGGTTCCTGCATATGAAGATTTAACATTGCATTTCCATTGTTCCACCGCATGAAACTAGCACCTGGACTCCCACGATTTACAAATGAGCAAACAAACCCCCCTTCATCTCATATTATTTTGCTTTATGTTTGCTTGGTCCTTTTTCATAACGTCTCATGATTTTGTATACAGATCCTGATGTTCAGCAATATACAAATTGCCCTCTCGCCATTGCGCTTCTGTTGTTCCCCTACGCACAAACAACGGATGAAATTCTGCGACATACAAAATGACAGCCGATATTTGTCACTGAGATGCAATATGACCATTGGCCCTTCACATCTCCTGGGTATATCTTCTGCCCTTTTTCTTTTGTAACCCGCCCGACCGATTTCCATACTTGGGTATTTCTTGGAATCAATTTCATGGGTTGGTAGGTGCACAAAATGTACAATGTTTTGTCGCAATTCGCCATCACCGCTTCCTTTGTAGTTGTTTCCAGATAAGCAATAATTAAGCTTTAATGCTAGTATTTCATCCTGCAGGAACCGTTAAGATTATCATTAATGTCTGGAAGTCTGGAGAAGATTTGTCATTACTACGAATTAAACTAATATTTGCGCAGAAGTATGTTATCCTTTCCATGTATTCATTTCAAACATGATGCAATCTATTTTTGTGTGCCGACGTGTTGGCGCCTTTAAGAAATTTCTAATTCTTAATCTCTTTTCATCGTCACCGCCACCTTCACACTTTTTTCTACATATGCAATTAGTGAGTTGTAATGGTAACAACTCATTCCGCATGAACCCTGGAGGTTGTCATTGTTTAGTGAAAGGCTCGAGGAGATATTCCATTGATACACATTAAACCATAATTTGCGGAGGGTTATATTATCCCTCCCCAATTTTCATTTCATACATCATCTCGAGCAAACATAAATTCTCTTTAACTTGTGGCAGCAGTTCTATCCAGATACAATAAACACATTTGGGCATAATGGCCAATGGTTCCACTATTCTAGGGCATATTCTTACTACTCATCTCCCTCCGCCCACGAACAAAAAAGGAGATGGTACCTTTGTACATAGAGAGATATATTTCAAGCCAAAGAATTCCAAGGAAACCTTGCCTGCTCAGAGAACCTACCCAATTGCATTGTGGTTGGCGCAGAGGTTGATGTCAGGGATTCCAAGCCGGAAGAAGATGATCTGATGGGCGATGATACGACAATGGATGATGGAAATGCAGAGACTCTTCCCACTCCTGCACCCAAATTGAAATCAACCATAAAGAGCGGAACTTCCCAGCACAGTGATGGCGGTCCTGACAACACCAAAAGGAGTTTCAAAAAAGAAACCGATGTTGAACGCAATAGCCACTTTGCAGCGCAAAATTAGGAATTCCAGAGTTCCAAATTAGTCTGTTCTAGGCGGAAGAGTTTCACTGTAAGAAAATCATATGTTGATGCTCCTAGAGATATATTTCAAGCCAAAACATTATTCACTTGCGGGACTACTGTCTTGTTCTCTGGATATACAATTAACATCTTCGGGAATCAGGTCCAGAAATATCACTGCTGCAAGACATTTTTGTACTATTCATCTCCTTGCACCCAGAATGGACTAATTTGGGCCTCTGAAATTACACGTGCAACTTGTGTCCCTGAATTTTTTTCGACTATGAAGAGGTGATTTCTAGTTGTGTCCTAAGTTTCAGTTAAGGGCTATTCCATTTGCCCTGCAACTTTTTTTGTCTTCTTCCTCACGGGAAGCCTCTAAAAACTATCAATTTCACCACAGGATGATTCATCGAGGAGAAAACTGCAAGGATCCTGCATACTGCGGATCTCGTGCCTATGTTTGTGGTAGATATGTTCAATGTTTTGCCCCGAAGAACTGGGTCCAATTTCTAAGGATAGATGTAAAATACTCGGTGTTTTTTTTTTTTTTTTAAATGGATTTGCTATTAAAAACAAATTCCTTGGATTCTTTGTTGCTACTTTTTCTCTGGATTTAACGCATGTTCTCATTAGCATGGATCAATGCTCTCGTAGTTCTTCGATATTGTGTTTACTTAGGTTATTTTTTATAAGATGGTACATCTAACAATTATATGGCAATGTACTGTGTCAATCCACCAGTCTTTTATGCAAACAAAAAATGGATTACACATAGTTTCAAACCAACATTCAATTCCATTCATAATGCAGATAGAACATAGAAATACCAATGTACACTATTGCAGTAAAATCGTCATTCTTGTTTCTAGACATACAATTATTAAGTTTTAATGCTAACAACCCATAATGCAAGAATTTTAATACTTAATTTAATATGTTACAGTCATGGAAGAGTGTATCAAGAACACAGTTACACCCACATGTTCCAATAAAATCTAATCTTCAACAAAGCATTTGTTGGCAATTAGTAGAAAATGAAGTTTAATAGTTAAGTTAATAAGTTACAGTCATGGAAGAATGTATCAAGAACATGATTACATGTACATGTTGCAATAAAATCTAATCTTCAACAATGCATTTGTTGACAATTAGTAGAAAATGATCGTTTTGCAATAATGGGGCTTCTTTGAAACCAATTCGCGTGCCCTCTATTGTTTTGTGTCCTACAAGTAGCACCCAAAGTTCTGTGATATACAAATTGACAGGCGGACTTGCGCGTTGGTTGGTTCAACATTGCACTTCTATTTTTCCGTGACCTCCATACAACATTCAGAGCTCCATTATATACAAATTGACACACGGGCTCCAAGGCTGGTGGGCTCAAGATTGCCTTTGTTTACGGATAGAAAAGTTCTAAAACGAGCCATACCACATTTGCACCACAGAATCTATATTAAAGGGAAAATCATTTCCTCTAGAGTTCTGTGTCCTACAAACAACACCCACAGTTCCACACTATACAAATTGACAGCTGGACTTGCGAGCCTATCATGCCCTCTTCCGTGGTATACATTTTGCACTGAAAAATTCCGAGAAATACAATTTAACTGTCGGGTCCTCACGTCTTCTGTGGAACTATTGTCACCCCATTTTGAATCCCTCTTCACCATTTCTTCGAATTTCTTTGGCAGATTGTCGGTTTGGCGGGTTCAAGAAATATTTAGTTCCTAGTCGTTGTTTCATGTGCCCACACCCCTTTGCAGTTAGAAATTACCAATTATATATAAGATCTTATTTCTAGGCATGCAATCAGCAAGAGCTAATTTCAAACATCATGGAATGTCATTTCAGCATCGTCGGGTTGTTCTGTGCATGAAAACTTCAATCCTCGCTTTCGAAAATGAGGTCACCCAACCGTTTCCCTATTCCATACTTATCCACTTTCCCAGAATTCCACAAATATACAAACTGGTCACTGAACTACCCCATCATGATATCTTTCGTTTTACACGTTTTGCAGTAAAAAATTTCGATA
>JZKD02S1675784.1:61126-151360 GCA_000966675.3 Picea glauca
TCACATTAAACCAAGATTTACGGGGGGTTATATTATCCCTTCCGAATGTTGATTTCAAAATCATGAAATGTCGTTCGCACGTCGTCACCTTGGCATGTTCACGAAACCTCCAATCCTTAATTTCTCTTCTCTGTACCTGTGACCTTTGCATTTCTAAATATGCAATAAGTAAGCTTTACTGCTAACAGTTCATCATACACCACTCATACAGATTGTCATTAATCAGAAAAAGGCTCGAGGAGCTTTCCCATTCATAAGCATTTAACCAAGATTTAGTGGAGAGTTACATTATTGGATAACTATTCATTTCAACCATCATCTGGAGCAAACCAACGTTCTCATAAACCTATGGCATCAACTTGACAACAGTTCTATGGAGATACAATGAACATTTTCGGGCGCGAGGACCAAAACTTCCAGTGGTCCATGGCATATTCTTATTACTCAACCTATGATGTAGAGAACCAAGTAATTTGGACCTCTGGGATTGCTCGTGCAGGATGTGTTCCTGATGTTTTTGACTGTAAGGAACTTGTCTCTTGGTGCGTCGATAAATTTATTTCATACAAACGAATTATTCCACTGCAGGACTGCTCTTCTGTTTCTGTGTCACCTTAGGTCTTCCGCCAGATGCTAATATTACCAGAGCCAACATTGACGTTCAGAGGAGAGGATTGCAAACAATTCCTAATAAATCATAATAATGGGTTGGACCTCTTGCCCCATTTATTGGAAAACCCTCTTCTAGTTCCTGAAGATATTACAAGCTTGCAGGTTAGTTCATTTAGAAATCCATTTCGCGAAATTGCCTGGTTGTTTATAAGAATAACGAGACAAGAGTCCACAAAAACTATTTCCCGGATGGCCCTTTATATTTTGTATTTCACAGTCAAGGAACAAGCCATTCTTTATTGGGGCAAGTTAATTTCCCATGAAATATGTTCTCAATTTTCAAGCTTCAAAAGGGAAAATAAATTTTATATGTCATCCTACTTAGTTTTTGTGATAACGCATTCCTGTCAATTTCCACAACTGTCTCTATCCAAGAATGTCAACTGGGAATTTGACCTAGTGATGTTCTGGTACCAGGTCTTGTGGAAGCACAAGACTTCCCATTGTTTTTATGAGGCTTTTAATGGCTTCGTGTCTATTTTCAAAATTTTGTTGTTAGGAGAAGATGCTCCCTGCATATCTAAATAGGCAACCAATTTTTTTGGAGAGGAAGGGGACACTCAAACATTTGGATAATTACATTGTCATAAGAATTTTTGGCTCCACGGAAAAAACTCCTCTCCTTCCATGTCACATTACGGACATAATGTTTGTTGCAGAAGTAGCACGACAATACAACTACTGGTGGCATCTGTTGCAAAAGAAGAAAAAACAACATTTCATTCCTCTACCTTGGAAAGTAGGGGAGTTCATGTTGAAAAATGTCAACAAAATTGACGAATTTGCAACGCATTATAGCATCTCCAACCTGAGATATAATGAAATCATAAGAAGGTTCGACCCCTATAATATTTTTCGACAAACAACATTTACAAACACTTGTCCTCGACGATTGTTTTTTCCAAAAACACCTACCTGAAAACAGAGACAGTGGAAACAACGCTCCTACCTCTGATGCCGGTGACCTAGACACAGTGCAAACTTGCACTAAATTGTACACGCAACAGGGGAAAGGCCCCAGTGACAAGAGTGTTCTATCGACAAATAGCACTAAAAAAAGTACGACATCCTGGAGCATCGCTCCAACGGCCCACCACAACAAAAAATAAACTCATAGTTCTTCAAACGGAGGAGGAGATAACGACCCTCCTCACTTTATAATTGATAGTTTTCACAAGCTTCCAGTAGAGAAGAAGAGAAAAAAAAATGTGGGGTAGGCGAAAGAGCCGAAAATTCAGAGTGAGAAGATGGAACTTGACACTAATCCGGATAGCATTCTTCGCTACCTTGATCAACTTGAAAATGCCATCCAGCATAGCCGTCCAATGGACATATCTGTTACCAAAATTTTTGACGAAGATGAATCCTTCGTGTTCCAGAGTGATGTTTTTGATAGCCAGTCCAAAAAATTGATAATTGAGAAAAAAGATGTAAAAAATAAGAAAGGAAAATCTCATTCAGAACTTGACCTTGCCAACATGCGGCTGTCCCAAATCTGTCAACTTCACAACACGACCGGAGAAGAACTTCATGATTTCATTAGAGGCATCAAGGCGGAGAATGCCGGACTGAAGGACCGGGTCAAGGAATTGGAAGAGGCTTTGATTCCTGTGCCATTGCTTGTCAATCCTTTGGCAATAGCCATGCCTGCCACCCCTGCACCCAACGTAAAAACATCCTCCACCATGCTCATCCTGTAGAGGATATGTGGAGAATAATATCAAGAACAGAATGGAACTGGCTACCGAGGCATGGAAAACATCACAAACTATCACTTCCCTTGGAACCAGGGTACATAGTTTTCTCGAACACTTGCAGGCGGAGTTAAAAGATGAAGAAAATTTCTTTTTAAAAATGGTCCTTCCTTTTGGCACCATTGTCAACAATATGACAGAAACAAAAAGAAGAGAACAAGATCTTCCATCCAAAAACCAGATCGGTCAATTGAATTCATGTTGGAAAGAAAAAGTGAAGAACCCGCATCTCATTGTTCAGTCATGTGAATAAGCCATATCGAAGAAATATAAATTATTCACAAGGCTGTCAAGAATAAACTTAGTCGGAAAAACCAACGACTTCCAAGACCCCGATTTAATCCCACACTCCTTGCCCTTAACTAGGCAAGAGTTCGATAAACAGGTTTCTATGTTTAAGGCCTTGTCTCTAGAAAATTTTTACAACATCCTTTTGTTTGATCAAGCTCACGTCGACGATTGGCTAAACAAATATTCAGTACAAAATGAGAAAATTCATCAAGCTCCGTGTAATCTTTCTATCGACTTCCGGGAATTAGAAAATGATATTTTCAACATAAAAATCCGGAATCAGATCAACATTGCCCCAATGAGAAGCTACATTGAAGAAGGTCTCGAAAGGCAATTGAAGCAGGCCGCCGACGAAAGGCAATAGGCAGTTGCCACGATTCCAGCACTCGTCGATGACATCATTGAAACTGCATCCGTCAGCGACATCAATGAAACGACAACCGCAAGAAAATAGCCAAAGGGCTCATATGTACCGTCACTGTAAGTCTACTAATCACATCCTACTTTGTTTATCAACTCAGTTTTTTCACTTTAAACACTTATACCTTTCAATTTATTTTTTTTCCAGGTATTACACTCTATCTTCTTTCTACAGTCTCGTTTCTTGTACATATTTCTCTAATGGTCCGCACGAGCCCCAATCCCAGTCTACATGACCAACGCATTGAAATTTCGATTTATATGTAACAGACTTTAATTTTTTTGTATATTTCAAAATCTCCAGTAGTATGTAACAAACTTTTATTTTTTGACATATTTCAAATATTATGTCTTCATACATTTTTATCTTTCACTAGTCTGTATGACAAATGCATTTAAATTTTTATATGTAACAAACTTTTACTATTTTATATATTTCAAAATAAATGGTGTTGTACATCCCAAAAGTCATTTGCTTTGCCCCATGTTTTGTGATATACATGTTGCATAGAACATTTCCGTCATATACATTTCAAAATTTCCAGTGGTATGTAACAAACTTTTATTTTTTTACATATTTTAAATAAAGTTGTTTTCTTATCTCCCTTTAAATTTATGTTTTCATACATTTTTATCTTTCACCAGTCTATATGGAAAATGCATTTAAATTTCCAAATTTTTTCTTCCACTGTGAATAAATTTGTAATTTGTTATATACTTTCAAAAAATAAATGGTGCTCTACATGCCAAGCGTCATTTACTTATGCCCCATGTTCCTTGATATACATGTTGCACACAACCTTTTCGTGATATACACTTTGCACCGAACACTTTCTTCATTTACAATTCGACCCCATTTTCGACAATTTGCTTTCTAACCTCATTGACAGAGACTACGCTGCCACGCAACCTTGTTTAAATTATTCATATCAACACTTCACGTCTATCTTATTTCTTACTTGAATGCCTAGATTTTATAATGCGTAAGGTATAACTATATTAAAATGTGTCTATTACTATTTATATTGGCATTGTTTTTTTTTTTAATGATATCACACAATGCAATGTGTACGGCATATTGTTACTATTATTTGAATGCCTATGTTTTACATTACACGTGACGATAGATTAGACAAACGTGTCTTATCATCTATATCAATGACATTAATAATTACAATGATATTTAACATTGTGGTTTTATCGTTGTTTAAAATACTTGTTCATGCTAGATTGATCTCATATGGCATTGTGATTATCTCATATTAAAATCATATTGTGTTGGCACATTTAATAATTTATGTTTTTACAAATAAACATATCAAAATCATATTGTGTTGGCACATCTAGGAATTTATGTTTTTACAAATGCTACCTTGGTATGATAGTTAGGATTTAGAGTCTATAAAACTATCATACAGTTTTAGACCTATAACCTCTCTTCCAAGATTAAGCAATTTCCATAAAATTCATAACAGAGAAAACATTTTAAACATATAATCTCTCCTCCAAAATTAAGCAAGCAATTTCCATTAGACCCCAAAACGGAGAAAACATAACAAATCATTATAAGATTTCTCCTATAAGCAAGCAATTTCCATTAGACCCCAAAACGGAGAAAACATAACAAATCATTATAAGATTTCTCCTGCAAGCAATTTCCATTAGACCCCAAAACGGAGAAAACATAACAAATCACTATAAGATTTGTGAAGGAAAATTTAATGTATGTGAGTATCTTGTAGATGTGCCATGACAAGCCTTCATTCTATGATGAGAATCAACTTTGTTTTCCTATTTATAAGAACACACATACTTTTAATTTTTAAAACAAAACAAGTTATAGTGAACTATGTTTAAAATATTATGCAAAATAATGATTATTAGGCATTAACATTAAATTCTCATAAATAGAAAAAAAAAATCTCCATTCACCACGAGTGACACTTGTCGCATAGACTTATTATATGGTAATAAACTAGAAATAAATTTTAGATGGAAATAATCAAGGTGCATCCATGGTTGCGTGAATATTAATGCTTTGGGAATAAGATGTAGGAACATTTTGTAGTTATCTTGTATAATTTATTACATTTATTTAGTTTTGGTTATATTTTGTGATTAAAGATAAAAAAAAAAAGGAAAAAGGTTGTAATGTAGTAAACTTTTGTGAAGCATTAAAATAAGAGGTATCGTATTTGGAATTTGAATAGGTAGGATAGTTTTAAGGCCAAAAGCCAAGTACCACAAGCATGAATATTGAATTTGTAATGGATGTCATAGAAAAAAGACAATTTTAGAAGAAAAAAAAATATCTAATATAATGTTGTAGCGGATGTTATAGAAAAAAGAGAATTTTAGAAGAAAAAAATATCTTATAAAGACAGGAGATGTAAAGAGTAAAAGATGGATTGAAAATCATGGCATATGAGAAAAATGAATTTTTATAGTGAGAGAAAAAAGCAAAAGATAGAATATTAATTCAAAGGTAGTGAAATATGTTATAATGTTTCTATAACAAATGATGAGATGGATGGTGACAACCCTTCCCCTTTTGAATTGGCTTAGTAGAGGGGAAGGGTGACAACTAAATTGATTAAAAAAAATAATGAAAATGAGGAAAAAAATATCTAACAACGAAGATGTAAATGCATATAATTAAATTTATTAATATCTACTAAGGTGGATTGATGTTTTTTTTTTAAATCACGGATGCTATTTGACAATGGAAAGGAAAATTGTATATGCAATTTTTTTATATCTCATCCTAGAAAACAAAAGGATAAGTTGTGATGTAATTTTTATTGCATTGGTAATGCAAACATAGTTAAGGTCAGGGAAATAACTAAGTAACTAGTTATATGAAACATCATCATGCCATTTTCCATTTAAAATGACCGCTATATCATTTTTTTTTAATGAGACTTACCTACCGAGTTTTTGTAGGCGAAGACCCACCCACTTTTTCGTAGAACTAAATCCTCTATTCTTTTGTCCCTTCGGTCATTTCTTACTACACATCATCATATAATTTTCCATGTGGAGTGATCACCATGTCTTTTTGTCCCTTTAGTCATTTCTTGCTACAATGTAAGCTTTATCTTTAACTTCATGGAGAGGCGAAGTATGTTTCTAAAAATAATCTAAGATGTACAATCTTTCTTTTTAATATATGAAATTGATGATCCACAGGTATGCTATTTTCTTTTTTCAATACTTTAGATTTAGATTTTATTTTTTTTAAGTGGTAAAGCTATTTTAATTATAAATGTATTAATAATATTGTATTGTAATATATTTAATTTTTTAAATAAATGGTATCGGGTGAGTGCATGAAGTTGGTGGTCGAAAAAGTGGCATGGGGTTAGCAGGAACATGCACTCGCAGGAACGTGTGCGCGTTTTCAACAACGTGCACTCATTCCTAATCCTATAGGTTTGGAAGTCCTCGAACCTCCACCCAACTTGCCACGTAGATTTAGTGGTAGGAATGCGCGTGTGTTCTTAAGAATGTGTGCATGTTCCTAAGAATGTGTGCACATTCCTAGGAATGTGCGCGCATTCATCTGCTAAAGTTTTTTAAAGGGATGCAAGCGCAATTTGTGCTCATTTGCACAAATTGCGCTTGTGTTTTTATTGTCATTGAGCAAATAGAGAAGAACAACAAGGTGAGGATCTTGCCACGGTGTCTTAGTCTAGCCAGGTATATATGATTTCTTTTATTTTTCTCTTAATTTAGTCATTTACAATTTAGTCTTTTGCTCCCAAGAATCTAAATTAAAGAAATTTGTAGTTTTCTATTATAATTAAAAAACCAACCTAATTTACATGCAATGGTTTAATAAATTGCAGCATATATAATAAAATGGAACCAGGAGACAAAGTAAACCTCTCAGAAGAAAACCAAGGAGAGAAAACCCCCAACCCACCATAACCACACAATGTAAACAATCAAATTGATGAGGGGTTGGTCATATGAAGAATCCTTGAGGAACAATTACGGGACACTAGAGAGCCTAGCAGAGTCTCCCTGGCCACTTATTTGGACATCATTGTGAAGTCCATTGCAAGTGCCCAAGAGAAATTGACATCTATTTATGATTATAGGAAACTAATGTATGAGTACTATAGCACTTGTTTGGATGGAAACCAAGTCAGAGACTTGGGCATTTCAAAAAAATGAATATTGATTATTTTTAGGGATCCTAGAAATGGACAAGAACTACCATTGACCAAGAAATGTCTTTCCATTGACTCTTGCATCCATCCCTATATTAGTCAAAACTATATGGATAGGTGGTATACGGTATTTGATAAACCTCCCTGCAATAACAGGTAGGTGCCCTTATATTTTCTGAGAAAATTATGGGATGAGTTTATTTTGGGTAAGCATGTCAACTACTTTGACATGGGTGGCTTCTATGGGGTGGGTGGAGGGTGTGCATAGGACCAATAGCATATCATAAGAGATCCCATGTTAGGTCCTTGTCCACCCATGTGAAGGCCTGACCCCCCTACCCAACATCCTCCTATTGCAGAGATCTTGCAACATGTACAACTAGTGATTTCATTATTGACTCGTAGCCTAGTGTAACATAGTAGATTTGTTGCACTATCCTGACAAGAGGTGCCTGCCAGTTACATTGATAGAGGGGTTGGAGCTTCAACATGTACAACATAGTACAATGAGGAGAGGGAACATGGACATAGTAGACGTCCATGTGAACCTCACAGATGCTTGAGCTATGGTAATACATGTTATGGGCCTATAGATCCCAATGGACAACATAGCTTCATGGAGTATAGTATCTTAACCCTCTTTATGTTCTTCATCGTTATATATTTATATAAATTTTTTTATTGTATGTTGTTTTGCAGTTGTTACATCTAAGCAGTAGACCCTCTACGCAGATGGATGCATTAGTACCTATCCCCATCATTGATGCAGCAATAGAGGCATCCTTCTCATTAGGGGCACCCAACACACAGGTATGTTTCACATTTGATAAATTTACCATCGTCATTTATTTATTTTATGACATCCTCAAATTTTTAATGTTCTTATGTGTCTATAGGATTTGGGGCTAGGCGATGTCGAGGAATGTCTATCTAGAATGGACAAGTTACCTGCATCACAGGTACTATGTATAAAGTTAAATATCATATAATTCTCAATTTTTTTGTGTTTATGTTTTTGAATTTTACTATTTGGTACTAATAGTTCAATATTATTAATATGCACGCAGGCTGTGGAAATATTTTCTAGATGTAATACTACTGCACTCCTTGAGAACCTGGGCCTTACTTATGGGTTACCTTTATCCAGGCCTAAGGAGTTTCAATCACTTATACAAACTCTGGGGGTATATCGCAACCCACCCCCAACATTTGTCTCATTACATGCATCCTCATTGGATTCACACGCATCTGCGTCACCTCTTCCATCGCATCCATCTACAGTGGATGTACATGTATGCCACCCACCCCCACCACCATTTCCATCATGCCCATCCAACAAGGATGCCATGGTAGAGGTTTCCTCAGAGTAGGTTGTACAACCTAGTGCTCCATTTTCCATCAAATCTCCATCGAGGCCCAAGATATTCACGATGAGATAATGTGTTGATGATAATTTTTTATGTATAATGAATTTTATTTTATGCATATTTGTTTAATTTTCTTGACTTGATCCTTTTAACTGATGCAGGGTGGCATCACATAGAGATTAGGGTCGTGAAGGAGGGTAAGACCCTCACGATTGATAGTAGCATATGTGGTGAGTTGTCTTAGATTAAATTACAAAGTATCATTTTGTATGTCTATTAATCCATTGGGGAAAAAACTTATAACAATGTTTTGTCTTTGTGTAGTCTCCAAAGTGTCGAAGCACGCCCAAGCCTAGAGCCACTTGAGGTGCTTCCTCAAGCAAGAGAAGAAAGATAGATTTTCAGGATGCTCTTGAGGGTGGCGAGAGTGACAATGATCAATGATTGACCAACTACTGACATTTTGTATGTAGGCCACCATATGGATGATTTTTATGTTAGGGCACTTGCTGTCACTTTGTGTATTGGGCACACGGTGTCATTTTGTAAAACATGTACAATTTAGATGATGTTATATATATATATATATTTCATGGCATGTTTTTATGAATCTCATTGTTTCTTCATTTTATGTTGATGAAGATGTGAATTTGAAGGTCTTTGAATTTCAAAGTGTATGAATTTTATGTGTATTAGTCCCTTGATTTTATTCTAAAGTGATTATAAATACTTGTGTTACGCATTAAAAAATATCTTATGGTGGAAAATATTGCTAAGTGTTAAATCCATAAGCAATTAATGGTTCCCAAGTAGCATTTATTGTTAATCAACAATGTATCTCCACATCATCGATAGATCATTCCTTCTATATATATATATATATATATTTCATGGCATGTTTTTATGAATCTCATTGTTTCTGCATTTTATGGTGATGAAGATGTGAATTTGAAGGTCTTTGAATTTCAAAGTGTATGAATTTTATGTGTATTAGTCCCTTGATTTTATTCTAAAGTGATTATAAATACTTGTGTTACGCATTAAAAAATATCTTATGGTGGAAAATATTGCCAAGTGTTAAATCCATTAGCAATTAATGGTTCTCAAGTAGCATTTATTGTTAATCAACAATGTATCTCTACATCATCGATAGATCATTCCTTCTAAATTATTTGCATGAATGTTGTGGACATCCATATTCTAACTCACAACCAACAATATGGACTGCCTCTCGAATTATCTCCATTTAAATCCAATGACAATCCACCCTCAAATAGTGGTCACTTGAAAATATTGTGACCTAAAAAATGGCATATTACAATAATTTATTATAGAAATAAATTTTCTCATTTATCTTCTACATAATTGTAAATCACTTAAAAATATCAGCTCAATGTTATGTCAAATTAATCTCCATAACTAGTACTAGAACTACTCAATTATTAAGATGACATAATATAAAATTCAATTATGCAAGTACAAAAATTTGGATAACCCAAACACTTCATATATAATTATAATATGAAGTACATGCACCTACCAATATCTTATCACGAGTTGTTACAAGTTGGGCTCTCCAAACCCTAGCCTTCCCTTGACATTCCTTTGAGAAGCCTAGTTGTTAGTTTCTTAGTTGATTTAATCCATAAATTGACCATTTTCTTGGGCACACACATTATTCCCCTCTTTATATGCTTGACATATATAAAATCATTTGATTTATGTGTAACCCTTCATACATGCCAAAAAGACTAGTCAATGACTCAATAATGCACTCATGTTTGTTTACATTGTGTAGTGGGTATATGTAAATTTTGTTAAACCCATCAATTATTAATAACATTTATTCATTCTTCCATGATGTCCACTAAACTTATTGATTTTTATCAATACAATGAGAGAGTTCACATCGAAACTAGATCTTAGAATATGTATCATTTTCCACCTACAAATAAAGGAGAGTTCACATGGAAACTAGATCTTAGAATAGGTATCATTTTCCACCTACAAATAAAGGTTTTAAGGTTACATTTCATGACACACCATATAAAGTAATGTTATGCTACCAAAATTCCTCCAAGGAGTCTTGAAACCATTATTATTTTCGCTTCACCATCTATGATATTTTATTGCACATTCCTACCCAAATTTTGGGTTAGAGCATACAAGGAGACAAAAGACCCTCCAAAACCAAATACCACAAACCTGTTCATGCCATGACATTTCCATGCCATTATCGTGTCTTTCCAGGCCATTCCATGGCATGCCATTTCCACACCATGCCATTGTCATACCATTTCCATGCATTGCCATGCCTTGAAAAACCATGCCATGCCATGCCATTGAAATGTCTTGTCATTCCATGCCATTGCATCCTATTTCCATGCCATTGTCATGCATTTCCATTTCCATGCATGCCATGCCATTGTCATTCCTTTTCCATTCCTTTCCATGCCAATGTTATGTGTTTCCAAGCCATGCCATGCCATTTCCATGCCTTTCCAAGTCATTCCATTCCATGCCATTGTCATGTAGCTTCTCATGTCTTCTCATTTAGCTTCTTATTTTAAAATATACAACAATAAATATAAATTTCCATAACATTGTGCAAGGAAAAAGTAAAATCAAAATGCGGATTGCGGTGAACCAAGAATAGAAAAAAAAAAACCTTTCTCATCCCAAGAAACAAAAAACATTTTTTCTTGGGACATATGAATTAAATTTATATCACAAAGTTCCTTTCCATCAATTTAAGTGTTTATAAAGTTTTAAGTGTCAGTGAAAATTTTTGCATTCCTTGCCAAGCCATGCCATGCCTGGCCTTGTATTGAGTTACCATGCCATTTCATGCCTTGCCTTTCCATTCCATGCCTTACCTTGCAATACCTTGTCATGCCTTGCCATACCATGCCATGCCTTGCCTTGCCTTGCCATGCCATGCCATGTCTTTCCTTGCCTTGCCGTGTCATGCCTTGCCTTGCCATTGCATGCATTTCCATTGCATGTCTTGCCTTGTCATGCCATGCCTTTCCATGCCATGATATGGAATGCCTTTCCTTGCCATGACATGCCATCACAACGCCATTTCCATGTGTTTCCATTCCATTTTCATGCCTTGCCAAGCCATGCCATGCCATACCATTTCCATTCCATTGATATGACTTTCCATGCCTTTCCATGACATTCCATGCAATTTCCTTTCATTTCCATGCCATGCCATGACATGCCTTTCCTTTCCATGTCATTCCTTGCCTTTCCATTGCATGCCTTGCCTTTAATTTGCATTCCATGTCTTTCCATGCCATGTGTTTCCTTGCCATGACATGCCATTTCCACACCATTTCCATGCCTTTCCATGTTTTTCCAAGCCATGCCATTGCCATTCCATTTCCATGCCATTGTCGTGCCTTTCCATGCCATGCCATTTCCATGCCTTGCCAAGTCGTTCCATTCCATGCCATTGCCATGACATTTCCATGCCTTGCCATACAATGCCATTGCATCCCATTGCAGGCCATTTTCATTCCATTTCCATGCCTCACCAATTGAATAAATGATATAACTAAGTTACAACAGGACAAATATAACATCTCTTAAAACATGTAATCATTAAATGAAAGGGGGATGAAAATGAAAGCCTTAACTAGGGTTTAGATAAAAAATGCTTGATCAAATGCAAGATGGCACATAAAAACCCTCGAATATTCAAGACATCAATCCCTAAAGGGATGAAAAATATGACAAAAATATAATAAAAGGTGTCAAGGTGTATTCTAAGGGTGAAATATGACAACTAAACCCTAGACGTGAAGCTAACTAGGATGGAAATCGAGGGTAAGTCCTAATCTAACCAAAAAATTGAGGGTTTAAAGACAAGGTTAATTCAAGAAGAATACAACATAACATGCAATATCACCACTTTGATAAAACATTTATTTAATACATTCAATAAATAACCATCCACAAAACTTGAAATAATGACCTAGACCTAAACCTTTCCTTTCCAATCCATGCCTTGTCATTCCATACCATTTCATCTCATTGCCATGCCAATGTTATGCCTTTCCAAGCCATGCCATTTCCATGTCTTTCCAAGCCATTCCATGCCATGCAATTGATCCATATTTTATGAGAAAAACGAAATGAGTAAAGATCTATATTATTAACATAGAGACACAATAAAACTTGGATTCTATTCAATAAAGAAATATGTTGAAACTATAAAATCCATACTAAAACAAGCTTGCTAGAATGGTGATGGCTTATCTCTGAGAAGAGATGTGATGATTGCACTCATTCACAAGAAGATGAGTAAAATGAGGCTCAAAATGAATTTTTACATCAAAATTGAATTCCAAAACCCTATACATCCAAAAACCTAACCATAGGAGATGAGGCACCAAAATTCATGTGGGCCTCATTGGGTTAATTTGGTACATCAACTTCCGAGGGTCATAAATTTTGCATACGATATTTGTTTTAGGTGCACGATAGCTCGTTGGAAAGGTCCATCCGAGGAATACACATTATTCCATCACACTCTAAAAATATTAATAATGTGACTTTGGTGGGCCAAAAAAAAGTTGTTTAGAGCCTCAAAACGACCTTGGAAGTTTAGGACCCGAAAAGCTAGAAAAAAATTGTGAAGATGAAAACTGAAACTGCCAAGATGACATATATATGTGAGCCAGTTGGAATAGGTGGCTGGCCACTGATATTCATCTGGATCATCCATTGTTATGTAGCTTCCCATGTATTGTCATATATCTTCCCATTTTAACATATACAATAATAAATATAACGTTCTATAACATTATGCAAGGAAAAATCAAATAAAAATGTGGAATGCAGTGAAACAAGAATAACAAAAAAATAAACCTTTCTCATCCCAAGAAATAAAAAACATTTTTTCTAGGGACATATGACTTAAATTTATATCACAAAGTTTATTTCCATCCAATTAAGTGTTTATGACATTTTAAGTGTAGGTAAAAACATTTGCATTCCTTTCCAATCCATGCCATGCCTTTCTGTGCCTTGCCTTGCCAAGCCATGCCATGCCATTCCTTTCCATGCCATACCATTTCATTTCATTCCTTTTCTTTCCATCCCATGCCTTACCTTATAATTCCTTTCCATGCATTTCCATGTCATGTCATGCTATGCATTGCCTTTCATTCCCTTGCCTTGCCTTTCCTTTCCATGCCATGCCATGCCATGCCTTTTCTTTCCATTGAATTTCTTTCCTTGCTATGACATGCCTTCCCTTTCCATGACATCCCATCGCCACACCATCTCCATTCCTTTCCATGCCATGACATTGCCATGCCATTTCCATTCCTTTCCAAGACAAGACATTCCATGCCATTTATATGCCTTTCCATTCCTTTCCATGTCATGCCATGCCATTTCCTTTCCTTTCCATTCCATGCCATGCCATTCCATGCCTTTCCTTTTCATGTTATGCCTTGCCTTTCCATTGCATGACTTTCCTTGCCATGTCATGCATTGTCATGCCATGCCTTTCTTTTCCATGACATGTCATGCCATGCCATTGCCATGTCCTTCAATGCCATGCCATTTCCATGCCTTTCCAATCCACACCATTTCCATTGCATCACATTGCATCACATTGTCATGCCATGCCTCTCCAAGCCAATAAATGATATTAACTAACTTAAAGTAGGACAAATATAACTATTATTAAAACAAGTAATCATTTGATCCAGATTATTTTCGGCACGAAATGAGAGCGAAGATATAATAAATAAATGCACAGATATATTGTAGATATCCAATAATATAAAATAAATGTATCATATATGAAACCATAAACAAATACATACAGTAATACATGATTTCTATTAATGAAAGCAATGTATAGAGACTGTAAAAATATAGAGTGAAAGACTCACTAGAATAGTGGCATCTTATCTCTGAGAAGAGATGTGACGGCTACTCGCATTCACAATAAGATGATCGTTACAATGAGGCTCTAAAGACCTTTTTAACATAAGTAAAATCAAAACCCTAACCCCAGAAGATGAAAAGCCAACAGTTTTGTGGACCCCGTTTTGGGTAGTTTGGTGTATCAACTTCCCGGGGGCGTAACTTCTGCATACGATCTCTGTTTGGGGCGCACGATAGATCGTTAGAAATATCTATCCGAGGAATAAAACAGTTATTCGTCTGGACCATGCCCAAAAAACATCGTTTGGGTCCTCAAAACGGCTCCGGAAGTTTAGGACTCGAAAAATGCTAAAAATAGTAAATTACCAAAATTGTCAGAAAACTGTTTTGAGATAGTTTGAAAATGTGGGTGTCCATCGATATCCACCTAGATAAATAGTCCCTACTTAGGAAGCAAGGGTCTCCATTGCATTGAGCGCCCAGGGGATAGGGAAGAGCGTTTTGTTGAATCTTCATCTGCATGAGTTTCTTGCCTTGTTGGGGAAGTTGTGTTGCTTAGCTTGTTGAAGGTTGTCACGAACATGTTGCTGGAAGGGTTGGACCTTTTTAACTAGTCTGGCTACATGATATCCCTGTGTGCAGAAGGAATATTTACACTTTGATGCAATCTTGTCGACCTTCTTATGTTGGATAGAAGGTGCTTGGGCCGAGGCTATAGTGGTTGTAGTATCCTTCTGTTCTCCCTTTGAACATATTGTGAAGAAGGTGAATTTTGTAGTATGAGATACTACCTTGCAACACTATTTAGGTGGGACACTAGTTGGAACTACATCTGGTATTCTATAGAGATGACCCCCCAAAGTAACAATGACACTACGGGGTCAAGACTCATAAACATCATGGTGTCTCCACATATATGGTTGGCCCAAGAGAACATCACAGACATCCAATGGGGAAACATCACATAATACCTCATCCTTGAAGGTCTAGATGTCGTATGACAATTGAAACTGTTGGCTGACAAGAAGATCTCATCCTTGGTGAAGCCACCCAATGTTGTATGGCTACGGATGTGGTGTTGTCAACAATCCCAACTGTTTGACAACCTCTGTTGAGATGAGGTTCTTCTGGCTTCTGCTATCAACAATAAAATGTAGCGGGGTCCCCTTCACCCACATCTGTGAATGAAAAAGGTACTCCCCCTCTTCGAGATCCATTGGTTCCTCTAGTTGAATTGCTGCGGTCATGAAAATAACAATGGGGTTTGTGTCGATGATCTATCTTTTACGAGTATTTTTAGAATCAGATTCAGAATTAGGGTTTGGCTCCTTGTCTTTGATCTCGGCCACCAATGACTGTTTTAATTGACATTTATCGGTGTTGTGCCAGGGGCGTTTGTGGAAATCACACCATTTTTCGGTGTCCTTCTTTGTCTTCCCATGACCCTTCTTTTCCTGTGGCTTTGACTGGTTTTCAGGAGACTATTTTCTAGGACCGTCTTTGTCGTACTTTAGTTGTTGCAAATATGCAGACCCGAACTCCCGTTTGTTCTAGTGCTTAAATTTATGTTGGATTTTAACAACATATCTATAAGCAGCACCGAGTGATGAGATGTCCAGAAAATCCATTTCTGTTTGGATGTATCTGTGTAGAGCCCCACGATATTTCATAACCAAATTTCATTCAGAGTCTTTGATACCCAACTTAGTGCGCAAGGTATGGAAGGTATTGGTGAACTCTAGAACTGCTTGGCCCATATCTTGTCACAGTGTGGTCCATCTCATGTATTGGTCCTCATATTTTCCAATAGAGTAATACTGTTCCTTTACCGCATCCACAAAAAGATCTCAAGTGGGCTCGACCCCATATATTCTAGACTCCTCTATGGAACTTTGCTCCTAGTAAGTTTCCCAACAATGTTTGACATGGGGGAGAGCTTTAAGGAGCGCGAAGGTGATCTTTTCCCTCTTGGAAAAATTATGAACAGAGAAATAACCTTCTAACAGATTTAACCATTTGTCCAGGGCATCTGCATCTATCTGATCTTCAAATACAAGAATATAAAAATTAACCTATACCTTAAAAGGAGAGGTGCTTCCAAACTGGTTGTTTGATGAATATGCGTCTGTTTCTATCTGCAGGCGTTGAAGGATGTGGGAAAATTTCTCCATCATTTCATCCCTCTTTCGCGTGAGAGCTTGCTCAAGCAATAGATTGATAGGATCGTCTGCTCCGTCATTTTTCTTTTCTTCAACCATGGAGGGTTTCTGGGTCCTGCGAGAGGGATTGTCTTCAAGAGAGACAAGCTCGAGACCCAACTTGGTATACTCGGACCTCTTCGGGTACATGCACTAAAAAATGATCAAAAGCAGCCTGCTCTGATACCACTGATTCAGATTATTTTCGACACGACATGAGAGTGGAGATATAATAAAGAAATGTACAGAGATATCGTGGATATCCAATAATGTAACAGAAATGTATCAGAGATGCAACCATAAACACAGAGATATAGTAATACACGATTTCTATTAATGAAAGAAATGTACAGAGACTATAAAAATATAGAGTTAAAGACTCGCTAAAATGGTGGCATCTTATCTCTGATAAGAGATGTGATGGATACTCGCATTCGCAAGAAGAGGATCATTACAATGAGGCTCCAAAGGTCTTTTTAACATAAGTAAAATCGAAAACCCTAACCATGGAAGATGAAAAGCCAACAGTTTTGTGGACCCCGTTTTGGGTAGTTTGTTGTATCAACTTCCCTGGGGCGTAAATTTTGCATACGATCTTCGTTTGGGGCGCACAATAGATTGTTAGAAAGATCTATCCGAGGAATATAATCATTGACAAAAAATCTCATGATGAATTTTTCGACCCGAACCATGCCCCAAAAATGTCATTTAGGGCCTCAAAACGACTCCGGAAGTTCAGGACCCGAAAAAATGCTAAAAATAGTAAATTACCAAAATTTCCAGAAAATTGTTTTGAGCCAGTTGAAAAAGGTGGGTGGCCACCGATATCCACCTAGATCAATCCTCCCTCCTTAGTAAGCAATGGTATCCATTGCGTTGAGTGCCCGGGGGAGAGGGAAGAGCGTTTGTTGAATCGACATCTTGATGAGCTACTTGCCTTGTTGGGGAAGTTGCGCTGCTTAGCTTGTTGAAGGTTGTCACGAACATGTGGTTGGAAGGGTTAAACCTTTTTAACCAGTATGGATACATGATATTCCTGTGTGTAGAAGGAATTTTTACACTTTGTTGCAATCTTGTCAACCTACTTCTGTTGGATAAAAGGTGTTTGGGCCGAGGCTGTAGTGGTTGCAATATCCTTTTGTTTTCCCTTTGAACAGATTGTGAAGAAGATGAATTTTGTAGTATGAGATACTACCTTGTGACACTGTTTAGGTGGGACAATAGTTGGAACTACCTCTGGTATTCTGTAGAGATGACCCCCCAAAGTAACAGTAACACTATGGGGTCGAGACTCATAAACATCATGGTGTCTCCACATATAAGGTTGGCTCAAGAGAACATCACAAAAATACAATGGGGAAACATCACATAATACCCCATCCTTGAAGGGCTGGATGTCATATGATAATCGACATTGTTGAGTGACACAAAGATCTTGTCCTTGGCGAAACCACTTGATGTTGTATGGCTGTGGGTGTGGTGTTGTCGACAATCCCAACTGTTTGATAACCTCTGCTGAGATGAGGTTCTTCTGGCTTTCGTTATCAACAATAAAATGTAGCAGGGTCCCCTTCACCCACATCTGTGAATGAAAAATGCACCCCCCCTCTTCAGGATCTGTTGGTTCTTCTGGTTGAATTGTTGTGGTCGCAACAATAGCAGTGGGGTCTGCGTCGATGATTTGTCTTTAATGAGTATTTTTAGAATCATATTCTGAATCAGGGTTCGTCTCCTTGTCTTTCATCTCGACCACCAATGACTGTTTTGAGTGACATTCATTGGTGTTGTGCCAGGGGATTTTGTGGAAATCACACCATTTTCCGGTGTCCTTCTTTGTCTTCCCATGACATTTATTTTCCTATGGTTTTGACTAGTTTTTAGGAGACTATTTGTTAGGGCCTTCTTTGTCATACTTTGGTTGTTGCGGATTTGCAGACACGAACTCTCATTTGTTCTGGTGCTTAAATTTATGCTAGATTTTATCAACATATCGATAAACAACAAAGAGTGATGAGATGTCCAGAAAATCCTTTTCAATTTGGATGTATCTGTGTAGAGCCCCGCGATATTTCAGAACCAAATGTCATTCGGAGTCTTTGATACCCATATTGGTGTGCAAGGTATGAAAGGTATTGGTGAACTCTAGAACTTCTTGGCACCTCTCTTTCCACAGTGTGGTCCATCTCATGTACTAGTCCTCATAGTTGCCAAAAGAGTAATATTGTTCCTTTACTGCATCCGCAAAAAAATCCCAAGTGGGCTCGACCCCATATATTCTAGACTCCTCTGTGGAACATTGCTCTCAGTAAGTTGTTTCCCACCAAAGGTGATATTTTCCCTCTCGAAAAAATAATGAACAGAGAAATAACCATCTAACAGATTCAAATACGGGAATATCAAAATTAACCTGTACCTTGAAAGGAGAGGTGCTTCCAAAGTCGTTGTTTGAGGAAGATGCGCCTATTTCTATCGAAAAAATGTGGGAAAAAATCTCCATCATTTCGTCCCTTTGTCGCGTGAGAGCTTGCTCAAGCAACAAATTGATAGGATCATATGCTCCGTCGTTTTTCTTTTCTTCGGCCATGGAGGGTTTCTTGGGCATGCGAGAGAGATTGTATTCAAGAGAGACAATCTTGAGACCCAACTTTCTATACTCGGACCTCATTGGGGACATGCACTGAAAAATGATCAAGAGCAACCTGCTCAGATACCACTGATCCGGATCATTTTTGGCACGAAATGAGAACAGCGATATAATAAAGAAATGTACAGAGATATCATGGATATCCAATAATATAACAGAAATGTATCAGAGATGCAACCATAAACACAGAGATACAATAATACATGATCTCTATTAAGGAAATGTACAGAGACTGTAAAAATACAGAGTGAAAGACTCGCTAGAATGGTGGCATCTTATCTCTAAGAAGAGATGTGACGACTACTCGCATTTGCAAGAACATGATCGTTACAATGAGGCTCCAAAGGCCTTTTTAACATAATTAAAATCCAAAACCCTAACCCCAAAAGATGAAAAACCAACAGTTTTGTGGACCCCGTTTTGGGTAATTTGGTGTATCAACTTCCCACAGGCATAAGTTTGGCATACGATCTCCGTTTAGGGTGCACGATAGATTGTTAGAAATATTTATCCGATGAATAAAATAGTTGGCAGAAAATAACTTGATAATATCTTTTGACCCAGACCATGCCCAAAAAATGTCGTTTAGGGCCTCAAGGCGGCTCCAGAAGTTCAGAACCCGAAAAAATACTAAAAATAGTAAATTGTCAAAATTGCCAGAAAATTGTTTTAAGCCAGTTGAAAAAGATGGGTGGCCATCGATATCCACCTGGATCAATCCTCCCTCCTTAGAAAGTAATGGTCTCCATTGTATTGAGTGCCCAGGGGAGAGGGAAGAGCATTTGTTGAATCTACATCTTAATGACTTGCTTGCCTTGTTGGGGAAGTTGCGTTGGTTAGCTTGTTGAAGGTTGTCACGAACATGTGGCTAGAAGGGTTGGACCTTTTTAACCAGTTTGGCTACATGAGATTCCTGTGTGCAGAAGGAATATTTACACTTTGTTGCAATATTGTCGACCTGCTTCTGTTGGATAGATGGTGATTGGGTCGAGAATGTAGTGGTTGCAGTATCCTTATGTTCGCCCTTTGAACAAATTGTGAAGAAGATGAATTTTGTAGTATGAGATACTACCTTCTGACACTATTTAGGTGGGACAGTAGTTGGAACTACCTCTGGTATTTTGTAGAGATGAGCCCCCAAAGTAACAATGACACTACGTGGTCGAGACTCATAAACATCATGGTGTCTCCACATATATGGTTGGCCCAAGAGAACATCACAGAAATCCAATGCGGAAACATCACATAATACCTCGTCCTTGAAGGGTTGGATGTCGTATGACAATCAGACATACTGGCTAACATGAAGATCTCATCCTTGGCGAAGCTAATCGATGTTGTATGGTTGCAGGTGTGGTGTTCTTGACAATACCAACTGTTTGAAAACCTATGCTAAGATGAGATTCTTCTGGCTTCCAGTATCAACAATAAAATGTAGCGGCATCCCCTTCACCCACATATGTGAATTAAAAAGGTGCTCCTCGTCTTCAGGATCTATTGGTTCTTCTGGTTGAATTGCTATGGTCATGACAATAGCAGTGGGGTCTGCATCGATGATCTGTCTTTTACGAATATTTTGAGAATCAGATTCTAAATCAGGGTTCATCTCCTTGTCTTTGATCTCGACCACCAATGACTGTTTTGAGCCACCTTCATCGGTGTTGTGCCAGGGGATTTTGTGAAAATATGACCATTTTATGGTGTCCTTATTTGTCTTCCCGTGACCCTTATTTTCTTGTGGCTTGGACTGGTTTTCAGGAGACTATTTGTTAGGGTCATATTTTCCATACTTTGGTTTGCGGATTTGCAAACACGGACTCCCGTTTGTTCTGGTACTTAAATTTCTGCAGGATTTTAACAGCATATCGATAAGTAGCATCGAGTTATGAGATGTCCAGAAAATCCATTTTATTTTGGATGTATCTTTCTAGAGCCCCATGGTATTTCAGAAACAAATTTCATTCGAAGTCTTTGATACCCAGCTTGGTGCACAAGCTATGGATGGTATTGGTGAACTCCGAAACTTCTTGGCCCATCTTTTGCTACAGTGTGGTCCATCTCATGTATTGGTCCTCATAGTTTCCAACAGAGTAATAATGTTCCTTTACCACATCAACAAAAAAATCCCAAGTGGGCTCGACCCCATATATTCGAGACTCCTCTGTGGAACTTTGCTTGCAGTAAGTTTCCCACCAATGCTTGACATGGGGGAGAGATTTAAGGAGCACGAAGGTGATATTTTCCCTCTCGGAAAAATTATGAACAGAGAAATAACCTTCTAACAGATTTAACCATTTTTCTAGGGCATCCGCATCTATCTAACCTTCAAATACGGGAATATAAAAATTAACCTGTACCTTGAAAGGAGAGGTGCTTCCAAAGTGTTTTCTTGATGAAGATGCACCTATTTCTATCGACAGGCTTTGAAGGATGTGGGAAAAATTCTCCATCATTTCGTCCCTCTATTGTGTGAGAGTTTGCTCAAGCAACAGATCGATAAGATCATCTGCTCCATTGTTTTCTGTTTCTTTGGCCATGGAGGGTTTCTTGGGCGTGCGAGAGAGATTGTCTTCAAGAGAGACAATATTAAGAACCAACTTGCTATACTTGTACCTCATCGGGGACATGCACTGAAAAATGATCAAGAACAACTTGCTCTGATACCACTGATCCAGATTATTTTCAGCACGGAATGAGAGCGGAGATATAATAAAGAAATGCATAGAGATATCATAGATATCCAATAATATAACAGAAATGTATCAAATATGAAACCATAAACACAAAGATATAGTAATACATGATTTTTATTAATGAAAGAAATGTACAGAGACTGTAAAAATACAGAGTGAAAGACTCGCTAGAATGATGGCATCTTATCTCTAAGAAGATATGTGACAGCTACTCGCATTATCAAGAACATGATCGTTACAATGAGGCTCCAAAGGCCTTTTTAACATAAGTAAAATCCAAAACCCTAACCCCGGAATATGAAAAACCAATAGTTTTGTGGACCCTGTTTTGGGTAGTTTGGTGTATCAACTTCCCATGGGCGTAAATTTGGCATACGATCTCCATTTGGGGCACACGATATATTGTTAGAAATATCTATCTGAGGACTACAATAGTTGGTACAAAACAACATGATTTCATTTTTCTACCCAAACCATGCCCAAAAAACATCATTTAGGGCCTCAAAACGATTCCAGAAGTTCACGGCCCGAAAAATGCTAAAAATAGTAAATTACCAAAATTGCCAGAAAACTATTTTGAGCCAGTTGGAAAAGGTGGGTGGCCACCGATATCCACCTAGATCAATCCACCCTTCTTAGGAAGCAATGGTCTCCATTGCGTTGAGTGCCCATGGGAGAGGGAAAAGCTTTTGTTGAATCTGAATCTTGATGAGTTGCTTGCCTTGTTGGGGAAGTTGCGCTGCTTAGCTTGTTGAACGTTGTCACGAACATGTGGCTGGAAGGGTTGGTCCTTTTTAACCAGTCTGGCTACATGATATTCCTGTGTGCGGAAGGAATCTTTACACTTTTCTACAATTTTGTTGACCTGCTTCTGTTGAATAGAAGGTTCTTGGGCTGAGGTTGTAGTGGTTGCAATATCCTTCGATTCGCCCTTTGAACAAATTGTGAAGAAGCTGAATTTTGTAGTATGAGATACTACCTTGTGACACTATTTAGGTGGGACAGTAGTTGGAACTACCTCTGGTATTCTGTAGATATGACCCCCCAAAGTAACAATGACACTACAGGGTTGAGAATCATAAACATCATGGTGTCTCCACATATATGGTTGGACCAAGAGAAAATCACAGACATCCAATGGGGAAACATCACATAATACCTCATCCTTGAAGGGATGGATGCCATTTGACAATCGACACTGCTGTCTGACACAAAGATCTTGTCCTTGGCGAAGCCACCCGATGTTGTATGGTTGCGGGTGTGGTGTTGTTGGCAATCCAAATTGTGTGACGAACTCTACTGAGATGAGGTTCTTCAGGCTTCTGATATCAACAATAAAATGTAGTGAGGTCCCCTTCACCCATTGAGAGTCTTTGATACCCAACTTAGTGCGCAAGGTATGGAAGGTATTGGTGAACTCTGGAACTGCTAGCCCATCTTGTGTATTTATCCTCATAGTTGCCAACACAGTAATAGTGTTCCTTTACCGCATCCACAAAAAATACCGAGTGGGATCAGCCCCATATCTTCCAAACTCCTCCGTGGAAATTTGCTCCCAATAAGTTTCCCACCAATGTTTGACATGGGGGAGAGATTTAAGGAGCACGAAGGTGATCGTTTCCCTCTCGAAAAAATTATGAACAGAGAAATAACCTTCTAACAGATTTAACCATTTGTCTAGGGCTTCCGCATCCATCTGACCTTCAAATACGAGAATATCAAAATTAAATTGTACCTTGAAAGGAGAGGTGCTTCCAAAGTGGTTGTTTGATGAAGATGCACCTATTTCTATTGGCAGGCGTGTGGGAAAAATTCTCCATCATTTCGTCCCTCTGTCGTGTGAGAGCTTGCTCAAGAAATAGATTGATAGGATCGTCTGCTCTGTCATTTTGTTTTTCTTCAGCCATGGAGGGTTTCTTGGGAGTGCGAGAGATATTGTCTTCAAGAGACACAAGCTCGAGACCCAACTTGCTATACTCGGACCTCGTCGGGGACATGCACTGAAAAATGATCAAGAGAAGTCTACTCTGATACCACTGATCCAGATTATTTTCGTAATGAAATGAGAGAAAATACATAATAAATAAATTCACAAAGATATCACAGATATCCAATAATATAACATAAATGTATCAGATATGCAACCATAAACATAAAGATACATTAATACACGATTTCTATTAATGAAAGAAATGTACAGAGACTGTAAAAATACAGAGTGAAAGACTCGCTAGAATGGTGGCATCTTATCTCTGAGAAGAGATGTGAGGGATACTCGCATTTGTAAGAAGATGCTCATTACAATGAGGCTCCAAAGGCCTTTTTAACATAAGTAAAATCCAAAACCCTAACCCCGGAAGATGAAAAACCAACAGTTTTGTGGACCCCGTTTTGGGTAGTTTGGTGTGTCAACTTCCCGAGGGAATAACTTTGGCATACGATCTCTGTTTGGGGTGCACTATAGATCATTAAAAATATCTGCCGAGGAATATAATAGTTGGCAATAAATATCATGATGATATTTCTGACCTGGAACATGACCAAAAAATGTCATTTAGGGCCTCAAAACGGCTCCGTAAGTTCAAGACCCGAAAAAATGCTAAAAATAGTAAATTACAAAAATTGCCAAAAAACTATTTTGAGCCAGTTGGAAAAGGTGGGTGGCCACCGATATCCACTTGCATCAATCCCCCCTCCTTAGGAAGCAATGGTCTCCATTGCGTTGAGTGCCTGGGGGAGAGGGAAGAGCATTTGTTGAATCTAGATCTTGATGAGTTGCTTACCTTGTTAGGGAAGTTGCGTTGTTTATCTTGTTGAAGGTTGTCACAAACATGTGGCTGGAAGGGTTGGACATTTTTAACCAGTCTGGCTACATGCGATTCCTGTGTGAAGAAGGAATCTTTACACTTTGTTGCAATCTTGTCGACCTGCTTATGTTGGATGGAAGGTGCTTGGGCCGAGGCTGTAGTGGTTGTTGTATCATTTTGTTCTCCCTCTGAACATATTGCGAAGAAGATGAATTTTGTAGTATGAGATACTACCTTGCGACACTGTTTAAGTGGGACAGTAGTTGGAAATACCTCTGGTATTCTGTAGATATGACCCCCCAAAGTAATATTGACACTATGGGGTCAAGACTCATAAACACATGGTGTCTCTACATATATGATTGGCCCAAGAGAACATAACATACATCCAATGGGGAAACATCACATAATAACTCATCCGTGAAGGTCTGGATGTTGTATGACAATCGACACTGCTTGTTGACATGAAGATCTCATCATTTGCAAAGCCACCCAATGTTGTATGGTTGTGGATGTGGTATTTTCGACAATCCCAACTGTTTGACGACCTCTACTAAGATGAGGTTCTTCTGGCTTCTGCTATCAACAATAAAATGTAGTGGGGTCCCCTTCACCCACATTTGTGAATGAAAAAGGCGCTCCCCCTCTTTAGGATTTGTTGGTTCTTATGGTTGAATTGTTGCGGTTGCGACAATAGCAGTGGGATTTGTGTCGATGATCTCTCTTTTACGGGTCTTTTCGGAATCAGATTCTAAATCAGGTTTCGGCTCCTTATCTTTGATCTTGGCCACCAATGACTATTTTTAGCGACATTCATCGGTGTTGTGCCAGGGGATTTTGTGGAAATCACACCATTTTCTAGTGTCCTTCTTTGTCTTCCCATGACCCTTCTTTTCCTCTGGCTTGGACTGGTTTTCAGGAGACTGTTTGTTAGGGATATCTTTTTCATACTATGATTGTTGCGATTTGCAGACCCGAACGACCGTTTGTTCTTGTGCTTAAATTTCTACTGGATTTTAACAACATATCAATAAGTACCACAAAGTGATGAGATGTCAAGAAAATCCATTTCAGTTTGGATGTATCTGTGTAGAGCCCCACGATATTTCAAAACCAAATGTCATTCAGAGTCTTTAATACCTAGCTTGGTGCGCAAGGTATGGAAGGTATTGGTGAACTACAGAACTGCTTGGCCCCTCTCTTGCCGCAGTGTGGTCCATCTCATGTACTGGTCCTCATAGTTTCCAATAGAGTAAAACTGTTTCTTTACTGCATCCACAAAAAAATCACAAGTGGGCTCGGCCCCATATATTCCAAACTCCTCTGTGGAAATTTTCTCCCAGTAAGTTTCCCAACAATGTTTTACATGGGGGAGAGCTTTAAGGAGCACGAAGGTTATATTTTCCCTATCGAAAAAATTATGAACAGAGAAATAACCTTCTAACAGATTTAACCATTTATCTAGGGCATCCACATATATCTGACCTTCAAATACAAGAATATCAAAATTAACCTGTACCTTGAAAGGAGAGGTGCTTCCAAAGTCATTGTTTGATGAAGATGTGTCTATTGTTATCTGCATGCGTTGAAGGACGTGGGAAAATTTCTCATTCATTTCGTCCCTTTGTCGCATGAGAGCTTGCTCAAGCAATATATTGATAGGATTGTCTGCTCCGTCGTTTTTATTTTCTTTGGCCATGGAGGGTTTCTTGGGCGTGCGAGCGATATTGTCTTCAAGAGAGATAAGATTGAGACCCAACTTGCTATACTCGGACCTCGTCGGGGACATGCACTAAAAAAAGATCAAGAGCAGCCTCCTCTGATACCACTGATTCAGATTATTTTTGACACGAAATGAGAGCAGATATATAATAAATAAATACATAGAGATATCGTGGATATCCAATAATATAATAGAAATGTATTAGAGATGCAACCATTAACACAGAGATATAGTATAACATGATTTCTATTAATGAAATAAATGTACAGTGAAATACTCGCTAGAATGGTGGCATCTTATCTCTGAGAAGAGATGTGATAGCTACTCGCATTCACAATAAGATCATTATAATGAGGCTCCAAAGGCCTTTTTAACATAAGTAAAATCCAAAACCCAAACCCCGAAAGATGAAAATTCAACAGTTTTGTGGACCCCGTTTTGGGTAGTTTGGTGTATCAACTTCATGGGGGCGTATTTTTGGGATACGATCTCCATTTAGGGCGCATGATAGATATTTATAAAGATCTATTCGAGGAATACAATAGTTGGTATAAAATATCATGATGATTTTTTCGACCTGGACCATGACAAAAAAACGTCGTTTAGGGCCTCAAAACGGCTCCAAAAGTTCAGGACCCAAAAAAATGTTAAAAATAGTAAATTACCAAAATTGCCAAAACATTGTTTTGAGCTAGTTGGAAAAAGTGGGTGGCCACCGATATCCACATGGATCAATGCACCCTCCTTAAGAAGCAATAGTCTCCATTGTGTTGAGTGCCCGGGGGAGATGAAAGAGCGTTTGTTGAATCTGCATCTTGATGAGTTGCTTGCCTTGTTGGGGAAGTTGCGTTGCTTAGCTTCTTGAAGGTTGTCACGAACATGTAGTTGGAAGGGTTGGAACGTTTTAACCAGTTTGGCTACATGATAATCCTGTGTGCAGAAGGAATCTTTACACTTTTCTTCTTTCTTGTCTAACTACTTATGTTGGATAGAAGGTGCTTGGGTTGAGGCTGTAGTGGTTGCAATATCCTTTTGTTTTCCCTTTGAACATATTGTGAAGAAGATGACTTTTGTAGTATGAGATACTACCTTGCGACACTGTTTAGGTGGGACAATAGTTTGAACTACCTCTGGTATTCTGTAGATATGACCCCCCAAAGTAACAATGACACTATGGGGTCGAGACTCATAAACATCATGGTGTCTTCACATATATGGTTGGCCCAAGAGAACATCACAGACATGCAATGGGGAAACATCACAGACATGCAATGGGGAAACATCACATAATACCTCATCCTTGAAGTTCTGGATGTCGTATGACAATTGACACTGTTGGTTGACACGAAGATCTCATCCTTGGAAAATCCACCCGATGTTGTATGGTTGCAGGTGTGGTGACAATCCCAACTGTTTGATGACCTCTGCTGAGATGAGGTTCTTCTAGCTTCTGCTATCAATAATAAAATGTAGCGGGGTCCCCTTCACCCACATCTGTGAATGAAAAATGTGCTCCCCCTCTTCAGGATTTGTTGGTTCTTCTAGTTGAATTGTTGCGATTGTGACAATAGCAGTGGGGTCTGTGTCAATGATCTGTCTTTTACGAGTATTTTTAGAATCAAATTCTGAATCAGGGTTCGTCTCCTTGTCTTTGATATCGACCACCAATGATTGTTTTGAGTGACATTCATCGGTGTTGTGCCTGGGGATTTTGTGGAAATCGCACCATTTTCCAGTCTCATTCTTTATCTTCCCATGAAAATTCTTTTCCTATGTCTTAGACTGGTTTTCAGGAGACTGTTTGCTAGGGTTGTCTTTGTCAATCTTTGCCTGTTGAGGATTTGCAGAACATAACTCCCATTTATTATGGTGCTTAAATTTTTGTTGGATTTTAACAGCATATCGATAAACAACACCGAGTGATGAGATGTCCAGAAAATCTATTTTATTTTGGATGTATCTATATAGAGCCCCATGGTATTTCAGAACCAAATGGAATTCGAAGTCTTTGATACCCAGCTTGGTGCGCAAGGTATGTAAGGTATTGGTGAACTCCAGAACTGCTTGGCCCATTTTTTTCCGCAGTGTGGTCCATCTCATGTACTGGTCCTCATTGTTTCCAACAGAGTAATACCTTTCCTTTACCGCATCCACAAAAAAATCCCAAGTGGGCTCGGCCCCATCTATTTCAGACTCCTCTGTGTAACTTTTCTCCCAGTAAGTTTCCCACCAATGTTTGACATGGATGAGAGTTTTAAGGAGTGCAAAGGTGATCTTTTCCTTGTCGTAAAAATTTTGAACAGACAAATAACCTTCTAACAGATTTAACCATTTGTTTAGGGCATCTGCATATATCTTCATTCGAATATGAGAATATCAAAATTAACCTGTACCTTCAAAGGAGAGGTTCTTCCAAAGTGGTTGTTTGATGAAGATGCGTGTGTTTCTATCGACAGGCGTTGAATGATGTGGGAAAAATTCTCCATCATTTCGTCCCTTTGTCACATGATATATTCCTCAAGCAACAGATTGATAGGATCGTCTGCTCCATTGTTTTTCTTTTCTTTGGCCATGGAGGGTTTCTTGGGCATGTGAGAGAGATTTTCTTCAAGAGAGACAAGCTCGAGACATGCATTGAAAAATGATCAAGAGTAGCCTACTCTGATACCACTGATCTAGATTATTTTCAGTACAAAATGAGAGTAGAGATATAATAAAGAAATGAACAAAGATATCGCGGATATCCAATAATATAACAAAAATGTATCAAAGATGCAACCATAAACACAGAGATACAATAATAGATGATTTCTATTAATGAAATAAATGTACAGAGACTGTAAAAATGCAGAGTGAAAGAATCGCTAGAATGGTGGCATCTTATCTCTAAGAAGAGATGTGATGGCTACTCGCATTCACAAGAAGATGATCATTACAATGAGGCTCCAAATGCCTTTTTAAGATAAGTAAAATCCAAAACCCTAACCCCGGAAGATGAAAAGCCAACAGTTTTGTGAACCCTGTTTTGGGTAGTTTGGTGTATCAACTTCTTGGGGGCGTAACTTTGGCATATGATCTTCGTTTGGGGCGCACGATAGATCGTTAGAAATATCTATTCAAAGACTACAATAGTTGGCATAAAATATTATGAAGATACTTTCTGACCCGGACCATGCCCAAAAAACGTCGTTTAGGGCCTAAAAATGGCTCCGGAAGTTTAGGTCCCCCCCAAAATGCTAAAAATAGTAAATTACCAAAATTACTAGAAAACTATTTTGAGACAGTTGGAAAATGTGGGTGGCCACCGATATCTACCTAGATCAATCCTCCCTCCCTAGGAAGCAATGGTCTCCATTGCCTTGAGTGCCCAAGTGTTACACATTATTTTCGTCATCCCTGTGACCGTTAATGATGTAAACCTATATGTTTCCTTTAGAGGGGTCAGTGTCTTGAATTCCTGAAGAAAGAAGGGAGAATAACTTTCCCTGAGAGAAGAAGTTGTATTTTACTTTGCAAAAACCCTCTTAAGGAGGATTTCCACAGGCTGCCCTATACATAGGGTGCGGAAATGCCTGATTTCCACAAGTTTCACTATAGCTAGGTTGTGGAGTTTTCATAGGCTACATTACTGCTAGGGTGTGAAAGCCTTCATACGTGGGAAAAACGAGCATCTTCTCGATACTTCTAGAAGGAGAAGCTTCTATGGCGAGGTGGCTTCCGAATGGTTTGGATCTTACTCGCTTTCATGATTTAGTGGGATCATCCTAACCTCCTCACCTTATCCTCTTTAGCTTATAAAAGGAGAGGAGCTCTCATGGAGAAAGTTAGCTTGATGGGGGTTTGAGTTGGATTGAGCTTGGGAAATTTAGCTTAGCTTTGTTAAGATAGATTGTGAGTAGCTATCAGATTCATGGTCTTAGAATCCTTGGAGCAAGAAGTGTGTGGGAAGCAAGGAATTGTGGGAAGGAACCTTACGACATCAAGGCATCCGGTTGTAATCTCTCTTTCTATTATTTAATATAATACAGTGGCATTCTTTTTTCTCATAGAATTATCTTTATTTTATTGCATAATTCCTTGATCATATGCATAGGTTGTCATTGAATATACTTTTACTGCTTTCACCTTGGTTGGTTTGTGTCTCACCGCAAGATCAGTATCACAAGAGCACTGGAGTGAAATAGGAACAAGAAAGACATAAGGAAGTGGCACTTAAATGTATGTCTCTTGTCTTTTGTTCAGTAGTAAATTCAATGATTAGAGCCTAGGGAAAGCGCCATGTTCTGTCTTGTTTTGTTCTAGATCTAGGTGGATCTAGGGAGATTAGTTTATGTCTACATTTACCGATTTATCCTACAACAAACTTGGCGACTCCGCTGGGGAGAACGAATTGTTCTCCTAGTTCACCTTGATTTCTTTCTTTGATTGCTTGGATTCTGTTTTCTGAGTCACTGGGAGATCCGACTTGATTCTCTGACTATTAAACCACACTAGAAAAACCTTCTTAATTTTTATTTTTTTCTATTTTGGTTTGACTTTTTCATCCTGCTTTGAGGGACAATATGGCGAATTAGGATTTCCACACCCTACCAGTTTAAACTAGTGTGGAAACTCCGCACCCTACCCATATCTGGCCTGCGGAAATCAGGGACTTTCGCACTGTGTTAGTCTACAGCCTGCGGAAATTGTAAAAATTTTGATGTTTGATGGTTTTTTCCTTACCCAGACCTTGGATTTGGTTTTGGGATGAATTTTTGGGTTTTCTTATGATTTGTTTACAGTCTGCTTGACATATTTGAAATTGTTTTTATCCATATTTTCTTTGTTTTCTTTTGAAATATTTGGTCTCTTGCTTTGAGTGTCTTTTAGTTACAAAGCATTGTTTTTATTTAGAATTGTTTAGTGAAAGAATACTTCTTTTTCTGAATAAATCATGTTAAAAGAGAAACTAAGTTTGGGTTGTTTTTGTTTTGAAGTGATTTTCTATTGGTTTTAGTGTATCTTTGAAACAAAAATTCTAATTTCTTGGTTTACATTAGATTGGAGGCATCCTTGCATTTGAAGTAGTGAAATTGCATGATTCCTGGCATTTTTTCTATATATCATTTCTTGAAGATATTGATATTGATGAGTTTTAAAATTTTGGGACATTGTGTATATTGGGATGATAGATGTTTTATCCATCTCGTAGCATAGCTTGCATCAAAATTAAAAGATTTCGTATTCATCTCTTCGCATAACTTTCGAGTCGGTCAAAACACCATATTGTCCACGCCATTTTCCTTTTGAGTAAAAATAGCCTTAAAAATCAAGCGCTTATAAAATTTGATTAGACATTTTTATATTTTCTAGTAGCAAACCTACATTAGATTAGTTGTAGGTATTTGGAATAGGTGTGAAATATAACTTTTCAAAGCTACAAACAAACATAGAATCTTGAGTTAGGGAGAGGTAAATCCACTTATTACATTTTGTCCTGGGAAGCCCTTCCAAAAAAAGGGTCAATCACGAGGTCGCATTGAGATCACCAGAGTTACTCACCCTATTTTGTTGGTCTTAGTGTAGAGATTGCGCATATTATGGGGGTCGCTTGAAAGGTATACCCACAATGATGAGTGGAAGCCTTTCGAGTTGATTTCAGAATAGATACCCTGCCTTTGCGCATGTATCAGACTGTCGACTGTTTACCTAGGCATCACTGTATTAATTGGTAACCTTAGTGGCCTATCTCTTTAGGGTATTTACACAAGGTGACTATGGAGGGGAAAGTCTTCACGGTACCTAGAATCGACATTGGCCAAAATCATTTGGGCTCCTTGGAGGGTATACCCACGTTTATGTGTGAGAGCTTGCACCAGGGTGTAAGTCTGTTAAGAAGGTCATCAACGTAACTTTTTCACCTGATCTATCTCAATCCCTTCTTACTTTGTTCCCATGACATTGGATTTCATCACCAACTAGTGAGCTCATTGTGAGAAGGTTTTGTTTGCTTGCTTGCTTACTAGATTTTTAGCGTGTGCTATTTGTTTTTCCTAGTGGACTCTAGATTGGATATTTATTTTAATGGCGTCAGTTCCCGAAATGACCAATGAAGGAATCCCTGCTCCAAGGGAACCTTTTGTTTTTCCTTCTTATGGAAACATTGGTCCTCCTCATATCGCTACTTTCAGCCTTCCAGGTCTCATGATTGGATTGTCGATGTGGTGGTTTTCCACTCAGGTAATCCCGAATGAAGTAAGTGCTTCAGTCATAAGCACTTCCCCCAAAGAACATAAACCTCATGTTGACCCTTCACCATCTTCACCAGTAAGATCTTCTTCGCCTTCTTCACTTGCAAGGTCTTCTTCTGTTTCATTTTCTTTACTGAGTGAAAGCTCTGAAGCTAGTAACTCGGTGGATAAGAAGAAGAAAAATAAGCAAGGGTCCAAACTTCCAACCATTGTCAGACTTTTTGGAAAGAAACCAGTTACTATTGATCGTGTTGGGAGTGTTGATGATGCCAAGAACACCCAAACTACCCGTAAGCCCTTTAAGCTCTTATTAGAATCTATAAACATGAAAAGATTGTCGAGCGATCTTGTTATTTTCACGCTCGTTAAAGTATGAGAAAGAAAATCTATTGAGTGATAGTTTATCTATTTTTTGGTCTCATCAGACTATACAAAAAACGAACTAAGAGAGTTCTCTTTAAGTGTTTTTCAGACTCTATAAACATGAAAAACCCCCGACTTTTCTATCTTTGGACTCGTTAAACAAACATCGAAAGGCCCATATGGGACCGAACCACTCCTTCCTAGGGTTCTTTAAACATACTCCAAGGGACTCATCCGAAGGATGAGCTTACATTTCAAGCATATGTTATCCTCCTCAAGCTTGTGTAAAAATAAAGAGGTACTCGCCAGAAATGGTGGGGGAAAAATTTGGGAAAGAAATCTGTCTAAACCTATATTCTATGGAAGAGTCATTTTTGAACATGATATCCTTTCACTCGTTTTGTGTCTAGGTTGGAAAATCCACTTGCCTCCTGATCATACTCCTATAATATTAAAAATTGGTCTATGATCCTTGTTGTTGAGTCAGTTTTTCCATGACAATTGTCGTGTCGTCAATATGTTCAAAGATAAGTTCAACCCGGAAAGCCTTCTATAGTGTCATCCATTTATGCAGTCCTTAAGCCTTCTATTGTGTCGGCCATCCCTGAGTCAGTCCTGAATCACTTGTTACTCTGATCTACATCAAATCTTGTTACCTTTTTTGCGTCATTGATGGGGGATACATTAAGGTCCTCTTGTGATGAGTCTTTTCCTGTCGACTTCAACTCATTATCCAGGAATTGGACTTAGAACCTAATTGGTACCTTGGAGCTTACATGCCTCAATGGCAGGTTTACTCGCTTTCGACAATGGGTTTTCATCATTGGCCCCTGATCGGAAGATTCCACAGAGTGTTTGACTTTAGCTCATTGATTCACATTCGTTGGATTGTACTAGTGTACCTTGGGTGTCATTGAAATTAATGGTGATTTCCCTCACACTTGTTAATTATATACATTAATGACCGGTAATCAAGTGGTTTCTACCATGTTCGACTTCAGCACATGTATTCACATGGTTAGATTCGTACTATAGAGTGGTGGAGATGAAGACCCTGGATATTTTCTGATAGATTCAGGTTGCATTGGAGTGTATTCAGTTTGTACTGTTGCATAGATCCACATTATATGCCTGGTGGCTATGTTCAAATTTGAGTCTTTAACACATAGATCCATGGTGTATTTTTGGTGGCTATGTTTAGATTTGAGTCATAATAGCATGGATCCACAACGTATGTTTGGTGGCCATGACCTTTATTACTTGACATGGATCTTTTCATGTCATCATTTATGCTTTGAGTCATTTGTATTCCCAGTATGGGAATGCCTACCTCAGTGATGATATATTATTATACTGTATTTCCTTGTTTGTTGGCAGGTTTCTGACCGACTTTTCCTTGTTCCCTACACACACTTGACAAAGTATTTCAGCTATCACTCTATTCTAACTTCATACTTTTGGGGGCTCTCTGTTACACATTATTTTTTTCATCCCTATGACCGTTGATGTAAACCTATATGTTTCCTTCAGAGGGGTCAGTGCCCTGAATTCTTGAAGAAATAAGGGAGAAGAACTTTCCCTGAGAGAAGTTGTATTTTCCTTTGTAAAAACCCTACTAAGGAGGATTTCCACAGGCTTCTCTATACATAGGGTGTGGAAATGCCTGATTTCCACAGGTTTCACTATATCTAGGTTACGGAGTTTCTGCAGGTTGCATTACTGCTAGGGTGCAGCAGCCTTCGTACATGGGAAAAATGAGCATCTTCTCGATGCTTCTAGAAGGAGAAGCTTCTATGGCAAGGTGGCTTCCGAATGGTTTGAATATTACTCACTTTCATGATTTAGTGGGATCATCCTAACCTCCTCACCTTATCTTCTTCAACTTATAAAAGGAGAGGAGCTCTCATGGAGAAAGTTAGCTTGATGAGGGTTTGAGTTGGATCGAGCTTGGGAAATTTAGATTGGCTTTGTTAAGATAGATTGTGAGTAGCTATCATATCCATGGTCTCAGAATCCTTGGAGAAAGAAGTGTGTGGGAAGAAAGGAATTGTGGGAAGGAACCTTACGACATCAAGGCGTCCGATTGTAATCTCTCTTCCTATTATTTAATATAATACAGTGGTATGCTTCTTTCCCATAGAATTATCTTTCTTTTATTGCATAATTTCTTGATCATATGCATAGGTTTTCATTGAATATACTTTTACTGCTTTCACTTTGGTTGGTTTGTGTCTCACTGCAGGATCAATATCACAAGATCACCGGAGCGAAATAGGAACAACAAATACATAAGGAAGCGACACTTAAAGGTATGTCTCTCGCCGATTTTGTTGTAGGATAAATCGGTAAATGCAGACATAAACTAATATCCCTAGATCCACCTATATCTAGAACAAAATAAGACATAACATGGTGCTTTCCCTAGGCTCTAATCATTGAATTTACTATTGAACAAAAGATGAGAGACACACCTTTAAGTGTCGCTTCCTTATGTCTTGTTGTTCCTGTTTCACTCTGGTGCTCTTGTGATATTGATCCTGTAGTGAGGCACAAACCAACCAAAGTGAAAGTAGTAAAAGTATATTCAATGGAAACCTATGCATATGATCAAGGAATTATGCAATAAAATAAAAATTATTCTATGGGAAAGAAGCATGCCACTGTATTATATTAAATAATAGGAAGAGAGATTACAACCGAATGCCTTGATGTCGTAAGGTTCCTTCCCACAATTCCTTGCTTCCCACACACTTCTTTCTCCAAGGATTATGATACCATAGATCTGATAGCTACTCACAATCTATCTTAACAAATCCAAGCTAAATTTCCCAAGCTTGATCCAACTCAAACCCTCATCAAGCTAACTTTCTCCATGAAAGCTCCTCTCCTTTTATAAGCTGAAGAGGATAAGGTGAGGAGGTTAGGATGATCCCACTAAATCATGAAAGCGAGTAAGATACAAACCATTCGGAAGCCACCTCGCCATAGAATATTCTCCTTCTAGAAGCATCGAGAAGATGCTCATTTTTCCCACGTATGAAAGCCGCCGTACCCTAGCAATAATGCAGCCTGCGGAAAATATGCAGCCTAGCTATAGTGAAACCTTCGGAAATCATGCATTTCCACACCCTATGTATAGAGTAGCTTGCGGAAATCCTCCTTAATAGGGTTTTTACAAAGGAAAATACTACTTCTTCTCTCAGGGAAATTTCTTCTCCCTTCTTTCTTTAGGAAATCAAGACACTGACCCCTCTGAAGGCAAGCTATAGGTTTACATCATTAACGGTCATAGGGATGATGAAAATAACGTTTAACAGAGAGACCCCCAAAGTATGAAGTTATAACAGAGTGATAGCTGAAATACTTTGTCGAGTGTGTGCAGGGAACAATGAAAAGTCGGTCGAAAACCTGCCAACAAACAAGGAAATACAATCTAATAATATATCATCACTGAGGTAGGCATTCCCATACTGAGAATACAAATGAATCAAAGAATAAATTCTGTCATGCAAAGATCCATGTCAAGTAATACAGGTCATGGCCACCAAACATACATTGTGGATCCATGCCATTATGACTCAAATCTGAACATAGCCACCAAAAATGCTTCGTGGATCTATGTGTTAAAGACTCAAATTTGAACATAGACACCAGACATACAATGTGGATCTATGCAACAGTACAATCTGAATACACTCCAATGCAACCTGAATCTATCAGAAAAGATCCAAGGTCTTCATCTCCACCACTCTATAGTACAAATCTAACCATGTGAATACATGTTCTGAAGTCGAACATGGTAGAAACCACTTGATTACTGGTCATTAATGTATACCGTTAACAAGTGCGAGGGAAATCACCATTAATTTCAATGACACCCAAGGTACACTAGTACAATCCAACGAATGTGAATCAATGAGCTGAAGTTGAACACTCGGCAGAATCTTCTGATCAGGGGCCAATGATGAAAACCCATTGTTTAAAGAGAGGAAACCTGCCATTGAGGAATGCAAGTTCGAAGGTACCAATTAGTTTCTAAGTATAATTCATAGATAATGAGTTGAAGTCGACAGGAAAAGACTCGTCACAGGAGGGCCTTAATGTATCCCCCATCAATGACATGAAACAAGTAATAAGATTTGATGTAGATCAAAGTAACAAGTGATTCAGGACTGACTCAGTGATGGTCGATGAAATAGAAGGCTCAAGGACTACAGAAATGGCCGACGCAATAGAATCCTTTCCAGGTTGAACTTTTCTTTGAACATATTGACGACACGATGATTATCTTGGAAAAACTGACTCAACAACAAGGATCACAGACCAATTTGTAATCTTATAGGAGTATGATAAGAAGAAAAGCGGATTTTCCAACCTAGACACAAAGTGAGTGAAAGGATTTCATGTTCAAAAATGACTCTTCCATAGAATACAGATTTAGACACATTTCTTTCCCAAATTTCCCCCCCACCATTTCTGGCGAGTACCTCTTTATTTTTACACAAGCTTGAGGAGGATAACATATTCTTGAAATGTAAGCTCATCCTTCAGATGAGTCCCTCAGAGTATGTTTAAATAACCCTAGGAAGGAGTGGTTCAGTCCCATATGGGCCTTTCGATGTTTGCTTAACGAGTCCATAGATAGAAAACTCAGGGGTTTTTCATGTTTATAGAGTCTAAAAAACACTAAAAGATAACTCTCAGTTCATTTTTCGTAAAGTAGTATGATGAGACCGAAAAATATATAAAATATCGCTCAACAGACGTGCTTCTTAATACTTTAACGAGCATGAAAAGAAAAAGATCGCTCGACAATCTTTTCATGTTTAAAGAGTCTAAAAATATCTTAAAGGGAACTCGAGTGGGTTCCTTTTTCGTATAACCTTTACGAGTCTAAAAAAGTGATAAACGTATACTCAGTTACATTCTCATGTATTTACGAGCACGAGAAAGAACAAAGACTAAGCTCGATAACTTATTCTCATGTATTTACGAGCATGATAAATAACAAAGACTAAGCTCAGTATTGTTTTCATTTTTACGCAAGATTTAAAACAAAACAAAACTATGCTTGGACCTAGTTTCATTTTTACACAAGCTTGAACCAGAGAAAACTATGCTTGAGGTAAGTGGCTTCATTTTTATATAATCTTGAGCCATAGAAAACTATGCTTGGACTTCCCAACGCATAACACAAGGATGGTTGGTACTTATCCCCCAACTTAAGAAACTAGAGGTTCTAACTTTAGCATGAAGTCCATAGTTCAACTTCAGCACATGTATTCACATGGTTAAATTCATACTATAGAGTGGTGGAGATGAAGACCCTGGATAATTTTTTGATAGATTTAGGTTGCGTTGGAGTGTATTCATTTTGTACTATTGCATAGATCCACATTGTATGTCTGGTGGCTATGTTCAAATTTGAGTCTTTAACATATAGATCCACGATGAATTTTTGGTGGCTATGTTCAGATTTGAGTCATAATAGCATGAATCCACAGCGTATGTTTGGTGGCCATGACTTGTATTACTTGAAATGGATATTTTCATGTCGGCATTTATGCTTTGAGTCATTTGTATTCTCAGTATGGGAATGCCTACCTCAATGATGATATATTATTATACTGTATTTCCTTATTTGTTGGTAGGTTTCCAACCGAATTTTCCTTGTTCCCTACACACACTCGATGGAGTATTTCATCTATCACTCTATTCTAACTTCATACTTTGGGGGGCTCTCTCTTACACATTATTTTCATCATCCCTATCACCATTAATGATGCAGACCTATATGTTGCCTTAAGAGGGGTCAATGGTCTGAATTCCTGAAGAAAGAAGGGATAAGAACTTTCCCTGAGAGAAGAAGTTGTATTTTCCTTTGTAAAAACCCTCTTAAGGAGGATTTCTGCAGGCTTGTCTATACATAGGGTTCGGAAATGCTTGATTTCCATAGATTTAACTATAGCTAGGTTGTAGAGCTTCCGTAGGCTGCACTACTACTAGGGTTTGGCGACCTTCGTATGTGGGAAAAACGAGCATCTTCTTGATGCTTCTAGAAGGAGACGGTTCTATGGTGAGGTGGCTTCTGAATGGTTTGGATCTTAATCGCTTTCATGATTTAGTGGGATCATCCTAAGCTCCTCACCTTATCCTCTTTAGCTTATAAAAGAAGAGGATCTTTCATGGAGAAAGTTAGCTTGATGAGGGTTTGAGTTGGATTGAGCTTGGGAAATTTAGCTTGGCTTTGTTAAGATAGATTGTGAGTAGCTATCATATCCATGGTGTCAAAATCCTTGGAGCAAGAAGTGTGTGGGAAGCAAGGAATTGTGGGAAGGAACCTTACGACATCAAGGCATCTAGTTGTAATATCTCTTCCTATTATTTAATATAATACAGTGGCATGCTTCTTTCCCATATAATTATCTTTATTTTATTGCATAAATCCTTGATCATATGCATAGGTTGTCATTGAATATACTTTTACTACTTTCACTTTGGTTGGTTTGTGTCTCACTGCAGGATCAATATCACAAGAGAACCGAAGCGAAACAGGAATAACAAACACATAAGGAAGCGACAGTCAAAGGTATGTATCTCATCTTTTGTTCAGTAGTAAATTCGATGATTAGATCCTAGGGAAAGTGCCATGTTCTGTCATGTTTTGTTCTAGATCTAGGTGGATCTAGGGAGATTAGTTTATGTCCACATGTACCGATTTATCCTACAACATCGGGGGAGAGAGAAGAGCATTTGATGAATCTGCATCTTGATGAGCTTCTTTCCTTATTGGGGAATTTTTGGTATTTAGCTTGTTGAAGGTTGTCACAAAAATGTGGCTGGAAGGGTTGGACCTTTTAAACCAGTCTAGCAACATGAGATTCCTATGTGTAGAAGGAATATTTACACTTTGCTGCAATCTTGTCAACTTGCTTCTGTTGGATAGAAGGTGCTTGGGCTGAGGTTGTAGTGGTTGCAGTATCCTTCTGTTCGCCCTTTGAAAAGATTGTGAAGAAGCTGAATTTTGTAGTATGAGATACTACCTTGTGACATTGTTTAGGTGGGATAGTAGTTGGAACTACTTGTAGTATTCTGTAGAGATGACCCCCCAAAGTAACAATGACACTACGGGGTCGAGATTCATAAAAATCATGGCATCTCCACATATATGGTTGGCCCAAGAGAACATCACAAACATTCAATGGAGAAACATCACATAATACCTCATCCTTGAAGGGTTGGATGTTGTATGACAATCGACATTGTTGGATGACATGAAGATCTCGTCCTTGGCGAAGCCACCCGATGTTGAATGACTGCGGTTGTGGTGTTGTCAACAATCCCAATTGTTTGATGACCTCTGCTGAGATGAGGTTTTTATAGCTTCCGCTATCAACTTAAAATGTAGCGGGGTCCCCTTACCCCACATCTGTGAATGAAAAAAACGCTCCCCATCTTCAGGATCTATTAGTTCTTCTTGTTGAATCGCTGTGGTCGCGACAATAGCAGTGGGGTCTGGGTTGATGATCTGTCTTTTACAATTATTTTCAAAATCAGATTTTGAATAAGGGTTCGGCTCCTTTTCTTTGATCTCAGCCACCAATGACTGTTTTGAGCGACATTCATAGGTGTTGTACCAGGGGCTTTTGTGGAAATCAAACCACTCTTCAGTGTCCTTCTTTATCTTCCCATGACCCTTCTTTACTTGTGGCTTGGACTAGTTTTCAGGAGACTGTTTGTTAGGGCCATCTTTGTCATACTTTGGTTGTTGTGGATTTGCATACCCGGACTCTCATTTGTTCTGGTGCTTAAATTTATGCTTGTTTTTAACAACATATCAATAAGAAGCACCGAGTGATGAGATGTCCAGAAAATCCATTTTAGTTTGGATGTATCTGTGTAGAGCTGCACGGTATTTCGAAACCAAATGTCGTTTAGAGTCTTTGATACCCAGCTTGGTGTGTAACGTATGGAAGGTATTGGTGAACTCCAGATCTGCTTGGCCCCTCTCTTGCCAGAGTGTGGTCCATCTGATGTACTAGTCCTCATAGTTGCCAACAGGGTAATACAGTTCCTTTACCGCATCCAAAATAAATCTCAAGTGGGATCGACCCCATATATTCCAGACTCCTCTGTGGAACTTTTCTTGCAGTAAGTTTCCCACCAATGTTAGACATGGGGGAGAGATTTAAGGAGCGTGAAGGTGATCCTTTCTCTGTCGGAAAAATTATTAATATAGAAATAACCTTTTAACAGATTTAACCATTTGTATAGGGCATCCGCATCTATTTGACCTTTAAATAAGGGAATATCAAAATTAACCTATACCTCGAAAGGAGAGGTGCTTCCAAAGTGGTTGTTTGATGAAGATGCGCCTGTTTTTATCGGCAGGTGTTGAAGGATGTTCTCCATCATTTTGTCCCTCTGTCGCGTGAGAGATTTCTCAAGAAACGGATTGATAAGATCGTCTGCTCCGTCGTTTTTATTTTCTTTGGCCATGGAGGTTTTCTTGAGTGTGCGAGAGCGATTTTCTTCAAGAGAGACAATCTCTAGACCCAACTTGCTATACTTGGACCTCATCAGGGACATGCATTGAAAAATGATCAAGAGCAGCCTGCTTTGATACCACTGATCCAGATTATTTTCAGCAAGAAATGAGAGCAAAGATATAATAAATAAATGCATAGAGATATCGCGGATATCCAAGAATATAACATAAATGTATAAGAGATGCAACCATAAACACAGAGATACAGTAATACATGATTTCTATTAATGAAATAAATGTACAGAGACTGTAAAAATACAGAGTGAAAGACTTGCTAGAATGGTGGCAACTTATCTCTAAGAAGAGATGTGACGGCTACTCTCATTTGCAAGAATATGAACGTTACCAAAGTCCCTTTTAACATAATTAAAATCCAAAAACCTAACCCTGGAAGATGAAAAGGCAACAGTTTTGTGGACCCCATTTTGGGTAGTTTGGTGTATCAACTTCTCGAGGGCGGAACTTTGGCATACGATCTTCATTTGACGCGCACGATATATCGTTATAAATATCTATTCAAGGACTACAATAGTTGGTAGAAAATATCATGATAATATTTTTTGACCCGGACCATGACCAAAAAATGTCATTTAGGGCCTCAAAACGGCTCCGGAAGTTCAGGACCTAAAAAAAGCTAAAAGTAGTAAATTGTCAAAATTGCTAGAAAAATATTTTGAGCCAGTTGGAAAAGGTGGGTGGCCATCAATATCCACCTAGATCAATCCTCCCTCTTTAGGAATAAATGGTCTCCATTGCATTGAGTGCCCGTGGGAGAGAGAAGAGCGTTTGCTAAATTTGCATCTTGATGAGCCGCTTGCCTTGTTGGAGAAGTTGCACTGCTTAGCTTGTTGAAGGTTGTCATGAACATGTGGTTGGAAGGGTTGGACCTTTTTAACTAGTCTGGCTACATGATATTCCTATGTGCAGAAGGAATATTTACACTTTGTTGCAATCTTGTCGACCTATATCTATTGGATAGAAGGTGTCTGGGTCGAGGCTGTAGTGGTTGTAGTATCTTTCTATTCACCCTTGGAATAGATTGTGAATAATCTGAATTTCATCATATGATATACTACCTTGCGATACTGTTTAGGTGGGAAAGTAGTTGGAACTACCTCTGGTATTCTCTAGAGATGACCCCCCAAAGTTACAATGACACTACGGGGTCGAGACTCATAAACATCATGGCATCTCCACATATATGGTTTTCCCAAGAGAAAATCACAAACATCCAATGGGGAAACATCACATAATATCTCATCCTTGAAGGGTTGGATGTCGTATGACAATCTACACTGTTGGCTGACCCGAAGATCTCATCCTTGGCAAGCCCACCCAATGCTTTATGGGTGCGGGTGTGGTGTTGTCGACAATCCGAAATGTTTGATGACCTCTGCTGAGATGAGGTTCTTCTGGTTTCGCTATCAACAAAAAAATGTAGTCGGGTCACCTTCACCCATATCTCTGAATGAAAAAGGTGCCCCCCCTCTTCAGGATCTGTTAATTCTTCTGGTTGAATTGTTGCGGTCACGACAATAGTATTGGGGTATGCGTCGATGATCTGTCTTTTACCAGTATTTTCATAATCAGATTCTGAATTAGGGTTCAACTCCTTTTTTTTTATCCCGACCACCAATGACTGTTTTGAGCGACATTCATCGGTGTTGTGCCAGGGGATTTGGTGGAAATCGCACCATTTTTTGGTGTCCTTCTTTGTCTTCTCGTAACCCTTCTTTTCCTGTGGCTTGGACTAGTTTTCAGGAGACTATTTGTTAGGGCCATATTTGTCATAATTTGGTTGTTGCAGATTTGCAGACCCGAACTCTCGTTTGTTATGGTGCTTAAATTTCTGCTCGATTTTAACATCATATTGATAAGAAGCACCGAGTGATGAGATGTACAGAAAATCCATTTCATTTTGGATGTATCTGTGTAGATCCCCACGGTGTTTCAAAACCAAATGTCATTCACAGTATTTTATACCCATCTTGGTGTGCAAGGTATAAAAGGTATTGGTGAATTCCAGATCTGCTTGGCCCCTCTCTTGCCGCAGTGTGGTCCATCTCATCTACTGGTCTTCATAGTTTCCAACAGGGTAATATTGTTCCTTTACCGCATCCATAAAAAAATCTCAAGTGGGTTCGACCCCATATATTCCAGACCCCTCTATGGAACTTTTCTCCCAGAAAGTTTCCCACCAATGTTTGACATGGGGTAGAGCATTAAGGAGCGTGAAGGTGATCTTTTCACTGTCGAAAAAATTATGAACAACTAAATAACCTTCTAACATATTTAACCATTTGTCTAGGGAATCCACATATATCTGAGATGAGGTTCTTCTGGCTTCCACTATCAACAATAAAATGTAGTGGGGTCCCCTTCACCCACATCTATGAATGAAAAAGGCGCTCCCCCTCTTCAAGATCTGTTAGTTCTTGTGGTTGAATTGTTGTGGTCGTGACAATAGCAGTGGGGTTTGCGTCGATGATCTCTCTTTTACGAGTCTTTTCTTAATCAGATTCTGAATCAGGGTTCGGCTCCTTGTCTTTGATATCATCCACCAATAACTGTTTTGAGCGACATTCATCGGTGTTGTGCCAGGGGATTTTGTGGAAATCGCACCATTTTCTAGAGTCCTTCTTTGTGTTCCCATGACCCTTCTTTTCCTGTGGCTTGGACTGGTTTTCAGGAGACCATTTGTTAGGGTCATCTTTGTCATACTTTGGTTTTTGCAGATTTACAAACCCAAACTCCCATTTTTTCTGGTGCTTAAATTTCTGCTGGATTTTAACACCATATTGATAAGTAGCACCGAGTGATGAGATGCAAGAAAATCGATTTCAGTTTGTATTATCTGTGTAGATCCCCATGATATTTCAGAACCAAATGTCATTCAAAGTATTTGACACCTAGCTTGGTGCGCAAGGTATGGAAGGTGTTGGTGAAATCTGGAACCGCTTGGCCCCTCTCTTGCCATAGTGTTGTCCATCTCATGTACTGGTCCTCATAGTTTCCAACAGGGTATTATTGTTCCTTTATCGCATCCAAAAAAAAAATCCAAAGTGGGCTCGGCCCCAAATATTCCAGACTCCTCTGTGGAATTTTTTTCCTAGTAAGTTTCTCACCAATTTTTGACATGGGGGAAAGCTTTAAGGAGTGTGAAGATGATTTTTTCCCTGTCAGAAAAATTATGAAGAGAGAAATAACCTTCTCATAGATTTAACCATTTGTCTAGGGCATTTGCATCTATCTGCCCTTCAAATACAGGAATATCAAAATTAACTTGTACCTTTAAAGGAGAGGTGCTTCCAAAGTGGTTGTTTGCTAAAGATACACTTGTTTCTATTAACAGACATTGAAGGATGTGGGAAAAATTCTCCATCATTTCGTACCTCTGTCACGTGAGAGCTTGCTCAAGCAACATATTGATAGGATTGTCTACTCCGACGTTTTTCTTTTCTTCGGTCATGGAGTATTTCTTGCACATCTGAGAGTGATTGTCTTCAATAGAGACAAGCTCGAGACCCAACTTGCTATACTCGGACCTCTTCAGGGACATGCACTGAAAATTGATCAAGAGTAGACTGCTCTGATACCACTGATCCAGATGATTTTCGACACGAAATGAGAGCGGAGACATAATAAATAAATGCACAAAGATATCGTGAATATCCAATAATATAACATAAATGTATTAGAGATGCAACCATAAACACAGATATACAGTAATACACGATTTCTATTAATGAGAGAAATGTATAGAGACTGTAAAAATACAGAGTGAAAGACTCGCTAGAATGGTGACAACTTATCTCTGAGAAGAGATGTGACAGATACTTGCATTCACAAGAACAAGATATCTACAATGAGGCTCCAAAGGCCTATTTATCATAAGTAAAATCCAAAACCCTAATCCCGGAAGATGAAACGCCAACAGTTTTGTGGACCCCATTTTGGGTAGTTTGGTGTATCAACTTCCTGGGGATGTAACTTTGGCATACAATCTTCGTTTGGGGTGCACTATATATCATTAGAAAGATCTATCCGAGGAATACAATAGTTGAAAAAAAATAACATGATGATATTTTTCAACACATACCATGCCCAAAAAACATCATTTAGGGCCTCAAAACGGCTCCGGAAGTTCAGGACCCGAAAAAATGCTAAAAATAGTAAATTACCAAAATTGCTAGAAAATTGTTTTGAGCCAGTTGGAAAAGGTGGTTGGCCACTGATATCCACCTCGATCAATCCTCCCTCCTTAGGAAGAAATGGTCTCCATTGCGTTGAGTGCCCGAGAGAGAGAGAAGAGTGTTTATTGAATTTGCATCTTGATGAGATGCTTGCATTGTTGGGGAAGTTGCGTTGCTTAGTTTGTTGAAGGTTGTCATGAACATGTGGTTGCAAGGGTTGAATCTTTTTAACCAGTCTGGCTACATGAGCTTCCTGTGTGCAGCATGAATATTTACACTTTGCTGCAATATTGTTGACCTGCTTCTGTTGGATAGAAGGTGCTTGGGCCGAGGCTGTAGTGGTTGCAATATCCTTATGTTCCCCCTTTGAACAGATTGTGAAGAAGATGAATTTTGTAGTATGAGATACTACATTGTGACACTGTTTAGGTGGGACAGTAGTTGGAACTATCTCTGGTATTCTGTAGATATGAGCCCCCAAAGTAACAATGACACTACGGGGTTGAGACTCACAAACATCATGGTGTATCCACATATATGGTTGTCCCAAGACAACATCACATACATCCAATGGGGAAACATCACATAATACCTCATCCTTGAAGGGATGGATGTCGTATGACAATCAACACTATTGGATGACACGAATATCTCGTCGTTGGCGAAGCTACCTGATGTTGTATGGCTGCAGGTGTGGTGTTGTCGAAAATCCCAAATATTTGACGACCTTTGCTGATATGAGGTTCTTCTGGCTTCCGCTATCAACAATAAAATGTAGCGGGGTCCCCTTCACCCAAATCTGTGAATGACAAAAGAACTCCCCCTCTTCAAGATCTATTGGTTCTTGTGGTTGAATTGTTGCGGTTGCGACAATAACAATGGGGTTTGCATCGATGATATCTATTTTATGAGTCTTTTCATAATCAAATTCTAAATCAAGGTTTGGCTCCTTGTCTTTGATCTCGGTCACCAATGACTATTTTGAGCGACATTCATCGATGTTGTGCCAGGGCCTTTTGTGGAAATCACACCATTTTCTGAAGTCCTTCTTTGTCTTCCCATGACCCTTCTTTTCCTGTGGCTTGGACTGATTTTCAGGAGACTGTTTGTCAGGTTCGTCGTTGTCATACATTAGTTGTTGCGGATTTGCAGACCCGAACTCCCGTTTGTTCTGGTACTCTTAAATTTCTGCTGGATTTTAACACCATATCAATAAGTAGCACTGAGTGATGAGATGCCAAGAAAATCGATTTCAGTTTGGATGTATCTGTGTAGAGCCCCACGATATTTCAGAACCAAATGTCATTCAGAGTCTTTGATACCTAGCTTAGTGCGAAAGTTATGGAAGGTATTGGTGAACTCTAGAACTTCTTGGCCCCTCTCTTTCCACAGTGTGGTCCATCTCATGTACTGGTCCTCATAGTTTCCAACAAGGTAATACTGTTCCTTTACTGCATCCAAAAAAAAATCCCAAGTGGGCTCAGCCCCATATATTCCAGACTCCTCTGTGGAACTTTTCTCCCAGTAAGTTTCCCACCAATGTTTGACATGGGGGAGAGATTTAAGGAGCGTGAAGGTGATATTTTCCCTATCGGAAAAATTATGAAGAGAGAAATAACCTTCTAACATATTTAACCATTTGTCTAGGGCATCTGCATCTATCTGACCTTCAAATACAGGAATATCAAAATTAACTTGTACCTTGAAAGGAGAGGTGCTTCCAAAGTGGTTGTTTGTTGAAGATGCACTTGTTTCTATCGGTAGGCATTGAAGGATGTGGGAAAAATTCTCCATCATTTCGTCCCTCTGTCGCGTGAGAGCTTCCTCAAGCAAAATATTGATAGGATTGTCTGCTCCATCGTTTTTCTTTTCTTCGGCCATGGAGGGTTTCTTGTGTGTCCGAGAGAAATTTTCTTCAAGAGAGACAAGCTCGAGACCCAACTTGCTATATGTGGACCTCGTCAGGGACATGCACTGGAAAATGATCAAGAGCAACCTGCCTTGATACCACTGATCCAGATTATTTTCGGCATGAAATGAGAGCGGAGATATAATAAAGAAATGCACAGAGATATCGCGAATATCCAATAATATAACATAAATGTATCAAATGTGCAACCATAAACACAGAGATACAGTAATACATGATTTCTATTAATGAAAGAAATGTACAGAGACTATAAAAATACATAGTGAAAGACTAGCTAGAATGGTGGCATCTTATCTTTGATAAGATATGTGACGGCTACTTGCATTTGCAAGAAGATGATCATTATAATGAGGCTCCAAAGGCCTTTTTAAAATAAGTAAAATCTAAAACCCTAACCTTGGAAGATGAAAAGCCAACAGTTTTGTGGACCCTGTTTTGGGTAGTTTGGTGTATCAACTTCCCGCGGGCGTAACTTTGGCATACGATCTTCGTTTGGGGTGCACGATAGATCGTTAGAAAAATATATCCGAGGACTACAAGATTTGGAAGAAAATATCATGATGATATAGTCCAACCCAGACCATGCCCAAAAAACGTCATTTAGGGCCTCAAAACAGCTCCGGAAGTTTAGGACCCAAAAAAATGCTAAAAATAGTAAATTACCAAAATTGCCAAAAAACAGTTTTGAGCCAGTTGGAAAAGGTGGGTGGCCACCGATATCCACCTAGATAAATCCTCCCTCCTTAGGAAGCAATGGTATCTGTTGTGTTGAGTGCTCGGGGGAGAGAGAAGAGCATTTGTTGAGTTTGCATCTTGATGAGTTGCTTGCCTTGTTGGGGAAGTTGCATTGATTAGCTTGTTGAAGGTTGTCACGAACATGTGGCTAGAAGGATTGGACCTTTTTAACCGGTCTGGGTACATGAGATTCTTGTCTACAGAAGGAATCTTGGCACTTTGCTGCAATCTTGTCGACCTGCTTCTATTGTTTAGAAGGTGCTTGGGCCGAGGTTGTAGTGGTTGTAGTATCCTTCTACTCTCCCTTTGAACATATTCTGAAGAAGATGAATTTTGTAGTATGAGATACTACCTTGCGACATTGCTTAGGTGGGATAGTAGTTGGGACTACCTCTGGTATTCTATAGAGATGACCCCCCAAAGTAATAATGACACTACATGGTCGATACTCATAAATATCATGTTGTCTCCACATATATGGTTGGCCCAAGAGAAATTCACAGACATCCAATGGGGAAACATCACATAATACCTCATCCTTGAAGGGTTGGTTGTCTTATGAAAATCGACACTGTAGGCTGACACAAATATCTCGTCGTTGGCGAAGCCACCCGATGTTGTATGACTGCAGGTCTGGTGTTGTCGACAATCCAAATTGTTTGACTACCTCTGTTGAGATGAGGTTCTTCTAGCTTCCGCTATCAACAATAAAATGTAGTGGGTCCCCTTCACCCACATATGTGAATGAAAAAGGTGCTCCCCCTCTTCAGGATCTTTTGGTTCTTTTGGTTGAATTGTTGCGGTCACGACAATAGTAGTGGGGTCTGCGTCAATGATCTGTCTTTTACCAGTATTTTCAGAATCATATTTCGAACTAGGGTTTGACTCCTTGTCTTTTATCTCAGCCACCACTTACTGTTTTGAGCGACATTCATTGGTGTTGTGCTAGGGGATTTTGAAGAAATCGCACCATTTTCTGGTGTTCTTCTTTGTCTTCCCGTGACCCTTCTTTTCTTATGGCTTGGACTGGTTTTCAAGAGACTGTTTGTTAAGGCCGTCTTTGTCATACTTTGGTTGTTGGAGATTTGCAGACCTGAACTCCCGTTTGTTTTGGTGCTTAAATTTCTTCTCAATTTTAATAGCATATCGATAAGCAACATTGAGTGATGAGATGTCCAGAAAATCCATTTCAGTTTGGATGTATCTTTGTAGAGCCCCATGGTATTTCAGAACCAAATGTCATTCGGATTCTTTGATACCCAGCTTGGTGCACAAGGTATGGAAGGTATTGGTGAACTATGGAACTTCTTGGCCCCTCTCTTGCCGCAGTGTAGTATATCTCATGTACTGGTCCTCATAGTTGCCAACAGGGTAATACTGTTCATTTACCGCATCCACAAAAAAATCCCAATTGGGCTTGGCCCCATATATTCCAGAATCCTCTGAGGAACTTTTCTCCTAGTAAGTTTCCCACCAATGTTTGACATGGGGGATATCTTTAAGGAGCGTGAAGGTGATATTTTCCCTGAATTATGAACATAGAAATAACCTTCTAAAAGATTTAACCATTTGTCTAGGGAATCTGCATCTATCTAACATTCAAATACGGGAATATCAAAATTAACCTGTACCTTGAAAGGAGAGGTGCTTCCAAAGTGGTTTTTTGATGAATATGTGTCTGTTGCTATCGACAGGCGTTGAAGGATGTGGAAAAAATTCTCCATCATTTCATCCCTCTATCGCGTGAGAGTTTTCTCAAGCAACAAATTGATAGGATCATCTGCTCCATCGTTTTATTTTCTTCAACCATGGAGGGTTTCTAGGCATGCGAGAGTGATTGTCTTCAAGAGAGACAAGCTCGATACCCAACTTGCTATACTCGGACCTCGTCGGGGACATACACTGAAAAATGATCAAGAGGAGCCTACTCCAATACCACTGATCTGGATTATTTTTGGCACAAAATGTGAGCGGAGATATAATAAAGAAATGCACAGAGATATCACGAATATCCAATAATATAACATAAATGTATTAGAGATGCAACCATAAACACAGAGATACAGTAATACACGATTTCTATTAATGAAAGAAATGTATAAAGACTGTAAAAATATAGAGTTAAAGATTCACTAGAACGGTGGAAGCTTATCTCTGAGAAGAGATGTGATGGCTACTCGCATTCACAAGAAGACAATCATTACAATGAGGCTCCAAAGGCCTTTTTAACATAAGTAAAATCCAAAACCCTAACCCAAGAAGATGAAAAGGCAACAATTTTGTGGACCTCGTTTTGGGTAGTTTGGTGTATCAACTTCTCGAGGGCGTAACTTTGGCATACGATCTATGTTTGGGGTGCACTTTAAATCATTAGAGAGATCTATTTGAGGACTACAATAGCTGGCAAAAAATATCATGACAACATTTTGTGACCCAGACCATGCCCAAAAAACGTCGTTTAGGGCCTCAAAACGGCTCCGGAAGTTCAGGACCCGAAAAATTGCTAAAAATAGTAAATTACCAAAATTGTCAAAAAACAGTTTTGAGCCAGTTGGAAAAGGTGGGTGGCCACCGATTTCCACCTGGATCATCATTAAATGAAAGGGGGATAAAAATGCAAGCCTAAACTAGGGTTTAGATAACAAATGCTTGCTCAAATGCAAGATGGCACATAACAACCCTAGAATATTCAAGACATCAAGCCCTAAAGGGATACAAAACATGAAAAAAATATAATAAATGGTGTCAAGGTGTATTCTAAGGGTGAAACATGAAAACTAAACCCTAGACAACAAGATAAAAAGGATGGAAATCGAGGGTAAGTCCTAATCTAACCATGAAATTGAGGGTTTCAAGGCAAGGTTCATTCAAGAAGAATACAAGATAACATGCAATATAACCACTTTGATAAAACATTTATTTAATACATTCAATAAATAACCATCCACAAAACTTGAAATAATGACCTAGACCTAGAACTAGACCTTGCCTTGCCTTGCCAAGCCATTCCATGCCTTGCCTTGCCATGCCATGCCATGCCATGCCTTTCCTTTGCATGTTGTGCCTTTCCTTTCCTTCACTTTCCATGCCTTGTCTTTAATTTCCTTTCCATGCCATTGCCTTGCCTTTCTTTTCCATGCCATGCCATTTCCATGCCATTGTCATTCCATGCCATTGCTATTCCATGCCATTCCTTACCTTGCCATGCCATTCCTTTCCTTGCCATGCCATTCCATTTCATTCCAAGCCAATAAATGATATTAACTAAGTTTAAACAAGTCAATGGGAAGTCCCAAACACCACAAATCAATAAGGAAACTATAGTTGTTATAAAACTTGTGACTAAGATGTTTAACTTAAGCAATATGACAAGTTATAGCAAGACAACTATAACAACCCTTAAAATAAGCAATCATGCAATGAAAGGGGACTAAAAATGCAAGCCTAAACTAGGGTTTAGATAACAAATGCTTGATGAAATGGAAGATGGCATATAACAACCCTATAATATTGAAGACATCAAGCCCCAAAGAGCTGAAAATTATGACACAAATGTAATAAAAGGTGTCAAGGTGTATTCTAAGGGTGAAATATGACAATTAAACCATAGAAATAAAGATAACAAGGTTGGAAAACAAGCTTAAGTCCTAATCTAACAACGAAATTGAGGGTTTCAAGACAGTTGATTCAAGAAAAATACAATATAACATCCAATATCACCACTTTGATAAAAAAAAATTATTTAATACATTCAAGAAATAACCATCAACGACTTAGAAAGGGAACTTACTAGGTAAATCAATGAGTTAGAACTACACCTTGCCTTGCCTTGCCTTACCAAGCCATGTCTTTCCTTGCCATGCCAAGCCATGTCATGCCTCGTCTTGCATTTCCCTTCCATGCCATGCCATGTGTTTCCTTTCCATGCCATGCATTTCCTTACCTTTCCATGCCATGCATTTCCTTACCTTTCCATGCCATACCTTTCCTTGCATTTCCATTCCATGCCATGCCATTCCATGCCTTACCTTGCCTTACCATGCCATGCCATGCCTTTCCTTTCATTTCAAATCCATGCCTTTCGATGCCTTTCCATGCCTTTCCTTGCCATGCCTTGACATGCCATGCCATGCCTTGCCTTGCAATGCCTTTCCATCCCGTCCCATGACTTTCCTTTCCTTCACTTTCGTTCCATGTCATGCCATGCCTTGCCTTGCCATGCCATGCCATGCCATGCCTTGCCTTTCCTTTATATGCCTTGCCTTTCCTTTCCAATCAATGCCTTGCCTTTCCATGCCATGCTAAGCGATGCATTTCCTTGCCATGGATTGGAAAGGAAAGACATGGCATGGAAAGGCAAGGCATGCTAAGGAAATTAATGGAAAGGCAAGGAATGGCATGGCATGCCAAGGAAAGGCATTACATGGCTTGGAAAAGCATGGAATAAAAAACCAAAAACCTTAAAATATAAAACATAAATGATGAATCAACTTGAGAATATGATTTATCAAAATAAATTTTCAATATTAGAGACTATTTCCTAGTATCCCATGCCCACTTTGTAGCCTCCCATGATGAAACCATAGTGTCAAGAATGATATCACTTGAACAAATCCAGTATAATACTGACAAACCACATACTTTACCACTAAGAAAATTCACAATGCCAAATCCTTTACACTAATTTTATAAGTAATCGTGAGCAAAGTGATAGGATACCAAACACCAATGGAATCCCTAGTATCATTCTTTAGTATAAGATTTATCAACCCCTAGTTGAGAAACTAAAAAAACTAACTAGTGGCAGAAATATTGGAGGCCAAAGAAAAAATGTCATACCCAATAGTATCCCACATGGCCTTATAAAACTCACAAGGAAACCCATCCATGCCTAGATATTTACCTTATTTATAGAAGAATAAGTACAAAAGATCCCTTCCTTAGAAAATTCTCCTTCTAACTTGTCCCTATCACAACAAGAAACCTTACAAGGGACCACACAGTAACAAGAATATTTAGAAACCACCACCCCATCCATCAAAACATAAGGAGAAAAAATATTTTATAAATGGATGATAAACATGAATCTAACCTCAATAGGATCCTTAGAAACAAATGCATTGGTGAATATTAACCTAATCACCCCTTCTAACATGCCCTTCTTTGTGAGAAATTCAAAATAAAACTTAGAGCCCTTATTCCCTAGCTAAATCCATTGAAGACAAGAGTGAACTTGAGAACTCCTAGATAAATATTCCTCATATCACCAAAATACCATCTCCAATGTCACAACCTCCTCTTGAAGAATCCCCTTGTGTAGATCCTATTCAATAAAGGTGCATACCTCCTCAAAATTCTAATGAGCCACCCACAAATCTTTATTTAGATTCATAAATAACATCCTACCAAAAACTCTAATGAGATTAGAAATACAACAACTATGACCTCCCATCAACTAATCCAACCTAGATCCCCATCTTGTTAAGTGGAAAGGTTCAACTCTCTTTGAACAATGACTTGGAATTCCTTCAACTACAAATGAGAGACATTCAAATTCAACAGTAAAGAAGGGGGGAAATCAACAAATTGTCCCAATGAAATTATAGTATAAATTGGAAAATGATTCAAAATATTCACATCTAAAATCACATCAATAGGATGAAGCTAGCAAAAGAAATTCAAATCCCCCCATGGCCTGTAGGATTTATCTACTAGAGCCTACACCCTATGCTATCCCTGCCAATAGTTAGACCACGTATACCAACCACCATAATCCAACCCCATTTGATTCTAATTAGTGTTGTAGCTCTGAAGATAATCTTTAAAAGAACACACATCATGCTTTTTAAAACCACTAGCCACTAACCCTACACCCTCACATCTATCCTCTTCCCACTCCACCATATTGAAAAACACCCCAACAATTTACTCTACAATAGGATGAGATGAAGCCATCTAGTCCCAAAGCTTGCATTTCTCTGAGCTAGATTAGGAGCATAAATTACACATAAACCAACCACCCAATCCTGAATAAAAAGGGCAGCCTATAAATAATTATTATATAAATATAAATAATATGCAAATACATAACTATGCAAAGAGAAAGAGAGAAAAATTGACACACCTCCACTCCCTTGACAATGCTCTAATGTCCAAAAAGGATCATTCCAACTGTAGGTCATCCTATTATGAATTTTAAAACTAGTGGAATTAATGTTGGTGTTTTGTTCCACTTTTGCACGCATACTTATTAACGCTAGGGAGTTTAGACCCAAGGTTCATCCACAGTTGACCAAAAAAAACCCCAAAGCATTGACATATCAATCCTCAGCCAAGGCCAAGGAAGGTCTCACCCAAGATGCAAAGAGGATCACAAAGACCATAAGGTCTTGTGTCAAGGATGAAGGAATAAACAAACCAGGATCCATCTGGGATGGAATTCACACATTCCATATTGAGTGGATTATTGTTATTAATAGGTAAAACAATACACACACATATCCAAATACCACATGATAGATGCACAATAGATCATATTTGTCACAACTTTATTATTCCTTTCATTCCATTCAACAAAAACATATAGTAAACAAACTATATTCGACAACAATAGAGTCACACATCTCTTCTGATATAATTCCCCATAAATAAAACATATCGCGGAATGCACATCCTTTTTAGATTCCTACATATGACGGACTCAGACTTATATTCAGAAGCATTACAACACTACAAAAAGGCTTAGAGTGAGATTGATTCTAACAACTCAATGGATCTCATCTTATCATCTAAATCTATATATGATGTTTCTATTTCCTTTTATAACTTTCTCTACTCGGGATCTCAACCTATTTATGCTCTTCTCCACTCGTTTAACTGACAAAATTCCTCACACTCTTTTGGAGCTTTCTTGTAGTCCACATAGCCTTCTGGAATCATTGCAATCCTAACTACCTCGTCATCTTGCCTTTTGTCAGCTCCACATTCCGTGTACTACTAGAATTAATCATTGGAAACTATTTCCCAATGATTCCTTTCTTGATTCCAGCATGCATCTTCTTGAGTTTTGGCACAACTATAAAACACTAGAACTAGCACACGCTTGGTAGAATTCAAGCTAGGCATGCAATATCAAAACTCGGTCCAACCCATACTTTTTTTCTTTCTCTGCGTATTTTGATTAAGAGCATGTAAAACTCAGAATGGGCATGCATAAATTCATTTTTGCAGATGTGTGAAATGAACGCAAAACTTTGGGTTCCAACAAGCTCCCACCACTATTACTTGGCTCGTTCCTAAGCCAACAAATTCATGGAATGAATGCAAAAATTTTGAGTAAGAGTAAAACATTGTTTTTCTTGGGTTGCACAACCATAGGACTAATCCAATCAGACTCCTCTACAGGGAAAATGGTCCCACATCCAACATCCGATCCAATTATTTGCGCACTTTTTCCTTATATTTGGGATTTAATCAATAAGGACTTCTCTTGATCGTTTTGGCATCCATTTTGAGTTGAATCTTCATGGGCGCCAATGATCCTATAATGCATTTAATTTTAGAAAAGCTTCGGGGAAACAAGTCTTCATATTCCTTTAGGAGGTCAACAACTTGAGTGATTCTCTCCTTATCCCACTAGTCTCCAATGATGGCCATGTTGGGTGCTTCTTTAGTGACAATTTTGTGTTTCTTGGTTTTGATCAGGCCATTATAGTCTATGGGGGGAATCTTTGTTGCCTTACCCTTTAGTGCACACTCTCCTTGGGATTCTTCCAAAAATGTACAACCTCTTCTAGTTTTTCCATCGGATAGTGATAGGAGAAGACCACCCTGGGCGTGTCTTCCTTTGGATGCCGATGGAAAATAAAATCTCTAATCTAGTGGATCACCTCTCTTTGAGATGGATCTTTTGTTGTGAACATGAATCTAAAACAAAACTGGGAACTCACATGGGTTCACTCAACTGTTTACCTCCTGAGATCCTCCTAAATCTACCAGTTTCTAGGGACCATGTCCATCGTGTGGACAAACCGATGGACCCATTGGGCCCAAGGGATATTCTTAGAGGTCTAGTGTATTTTATAAAAATAAATGTGTTTGCGAGGATCCTCAGTGCCCTTGTGTCAGTTGGATAGTTCAAAATAAACTATGGGATGGAACTTAAACTTTATCAACCTAGCTACCTATGCCCAATTTAGAATATTCGGGTGAAGAGTCTCCCACCACTGCACAGGTGTCCCTGAAATCACTGCATCCATGACATGAAGCCTCTACTCTGTGGGGATGGTTTTCTCCATTTGTATTAGGAATGTCTCTATCATCCCTCTCCCATCAAACTATGGGGCATCACATAGCTTAGATTTGATCCAACGTACTTCTTTCCTTATCCTCGCACATTTGTGAGTGGAAAATTCATAGAGCTTGTTTTTCCACCTATCCATGGCATCCTCAAAATCCACATCGTAAGACGTGTCACTTCTCCAACTTAATTCCCCATCTAGGATGGGGTTGATGCAAACCTCCCTGCACCCAATGATCTTGTATATATTTTCAGTAGCTAAGCTCCGCACATCCTATACACTAGCTCATTGTATCTATCTCCTTCATATAGATCCAAAGGTGTGACCACATGCAAGGTGTTTATTTGAAACAAAATTTTCCTCTTCTTTAAATTCAACACTGCATTATTATCAAAGGCCCAATCAATGCCAAATAAGGAAGAATATGGATCAGATTCATCCATAATCTCTATGAACTCAAAGTTATCCTTTTTTTTGACTCATATATTCACTTCCACTTGCTCCAGTCGGCCTATTGGGTATATCTTGTATTGATTTTCTAACCATATATGGATGGGTGACTAGATAAATTTTTGTTTTCCCATCACCTCCCAATATTTCTTCGGAAAAATATTCATTTCACAACCCAGATCCAACATGACACCATCCATGTGATAGCCACCAAGCTCTGTTGTCATCTTGAACTCTCAGTCAGTGTGATTTTCTTTCTTATCTGACATACATATCTTTTTGGAGGAGGAGTGGATATGGTTGCCTCCACTCCTTGTTCCCTCATGCAAGTAGCTAACATATGTGTCAACTTACTTGCAGCCTCTAGGTCATTCAAAAATCACAAACAACAACGCAAGAAAGAACTTACCTAGTCTTCGGGTTCTTTCTTACAACCCAAAGTCATGAAAGGATTATATGCGCGTTGCACGTTACAATTCCTCCATGTGTTGTTCTTCATCCACTTTCAACTCAACGCATCACAACTCATTATGTATTCAATCTTCTTCCAATGAATATTGTGTCGTGCAATGTATTTCTTTCTTCACATAAGCTTCCTCCAAAGATTGTTGTGTCACACACTGTAATTCTTCATGGCCATGAGCCTATTCTAGTGACCTATGTGTCGCTCATTGTACCTCTTTGTGGATCTGAGCTTCCTCTGACGACCTTTGTGTCACCCTCTGCACCTATTCTTGGATTTGTTCCTCCTCAAGTGACATCTGAGTCATGCGCTACAAATCCCCCCACTATTTATTCTTCCACTTCTCTTTGTGCATCACATAGGAACTGTTTTAGCTAGGAAGCATCAAACTTTGTGAGGGGGGGATGCGATTCCTTCCTTATTTTCCCCTATGGATTCTGACCTCAGCCTTCACCATTCTCAAATTTTGCTCCTATATTCGATCCTCGAGTTACTACCCAGACATCAACCTCCACATTCTTCTTCTTATTGTTTTGTCGCTTTGCATTAACGATGTTTCAATTGTCCTTATTGGCTTCCCACTTTTTCAACAAGTTAGGAAAGTCTTCAGTGACATGCTTAGGGTTGTAGTAGTATGCACAAATCATGTGCATTTTGGTACAAAACCTTGAGACATTACCAATTTCTTAACAAATGGAATAAGTGGGGGTTCTGCCTCCCCCTCCACCACATCTTCGGTTGTGACCATGCCCATATCCACTCCAAGGACTACCTTGGTATCTTCCTCTTTCAACACCACCATCCTCACCAACCTTCTACTCTTATTGTACCTAGAATGCATCACGGGTATTATCTTGCATCACCTGGAGTGAGAGGCAGTTATTGACATCATGCCCCACAGATTTATAGAACTCATAGAATGGATTATGGCTCAACGTTTGGTACTGATAAAAAGTTGGGAAGTGGGGTGGTACATGGCCCCACTATCTACATATATCACACCATTTCATTTGTCTATATGGAAATGGACTCAGTGCATCCTTCACCACATAATTTGAAAGCACAGGGCACTCATCCATACGATGCCCCTCAACGTGGAATGTGGTACACCAAACATGCTCACGCACAATCTTCTTCTTCACCATATCTTGCAACCGCGTCATTAGGTTGTCCAGTTGTGATTGCACCTGTGTCAAACCCATCGACGTCTCTTCTCCTCTTGGTGTATCTTTGAGGTGCATTGCATTTCCTACTGCCTCCACTTGATCCATCACCTTCCATTGGGGGAGAAAAACACATATATAGGGAAGTAACCCCGCAATAAACTACTCTCTTTGTTGGACGTCCTAGATTTGGAATGTCATCCTATCTAATCAAATCTTAAATTGCTGGTCATAATCCCACATGGTCTCTCCTTCCTTCTATTTCATCTCCCTTATCTCTGTGATACATTGATACTTTGACTTAGGTTTCTGGAATTACATAAGAATATATTTCTTAATCTCCATCACGGACCTCATGTATCCCATTGATGCAATGGACTTGTACTTCATGTACCATGTCAAGGTTTTGTCTGTGAATGTGGTCTCCAGCTACATGATCTTTGTTTCTTCATATGTGATCCTCTTGACAGACCAGATTGCTTCACACGTGAACCAATGTTGTTTCGCATCATCCTTACTCATTTTGTGAACCACGGGTAACCTCGGAGTGTTATCCTGATTCACCATCATCACTCTCAAACCAATACTGATAATCTCACCATTGGTTGTTAAACTTCTTGATACTGATACTCTTCTAGGTGAAGTGGCACTGGCTTCTCCTTATTCTTCACTTTCCTCTTCTCTTCTTCCTTCTTCTACTTGTTCTCCAACTCGAATGACTTCATTATCTGTTCTTCTTTCTTCTTTATTACAAATGTTCAAGGTGGGTGGTTCAAAGGGGGGGTAAGGCCATCTCCTTCAAAAATTTCTTGTGAGGGGACCTATAGAGTTGCCTACTTACAGTCGTGCAAAACCATCTACTATCACTAATTCATCTCCCCCACCATTAGGGAAGCCTCCATATTCCTCCAGTATTTTGCGCTCGATCTTCCTCTTTTATCAATGCACCAATAGTTTTCACTTCATCTTCCTTTAATGTTGAGGCACTCCAAAATAGTCAAGGGGTGCAAAATTCGTAACCTATGCCCTTAATACTACCACCACCAGCACTACTGCTACTAGTATCCCCACTAGACACCCTATTGGCCTCAATTCCATGTCTCTTCATGGGCATATCCTCATTTGTGCTCCTCTTCAACACAACATACTCTTCTTCACTACCATATGGTGCATATTTTTTCTCTTAAGCTTGGGCCCGACCCTTCATCGTGTGACCTTGGCGAACTCTTTTCCATTTACCTTCTCTTATTTCATTCTTAGCTCAACTCTTCTTGCATATATCTCATACTATCTTTCTCCTCTGCTCCTTTGGGTCCAATCCATTCCTCACCTCATATCAACAATTTATGGATCCTTCTCCATGAACCCATTTCCTCTCTCAATTTCCCCCATCCTTGCAACCCCCCCCCATAGTGCTAGGGGATTTTACTTGGCCATTCTATCGGGCTCCATGCACATCAGACATTTTTCCATGAACAACATATTTATCTAGAGTGGAATCTCTTATAACATTCATTTCATTGGACCTTATGTGAACTTTCTTTCGGCCTCGTTGAAAGAATCAATGTACTCCACATCAAATTCAACAATATAGCCTTATTTTACTCGAGAAAACAATAATTCAATAGCCTGAGTCCACTTATTATCCAACACTTTGAATCTCTCAAGCATGGATTGATCCCAAACCACTGGTTCTAAAGGCCAAATGGTAGAATTTGTAGTATTTTTCCTTTTGTATCCATTCAGACAACAAACAAGGGAATTCAATAAGGAAAGTCTCATGCATATCAGTGTAAAGATAGTCATATTTCCATCTCTTCACATTCATTCGCAGCCATCGAGTTTCTCACACGAAAAAATCATACTTTTTTACAGTTAGCGAGTCTTGAATTTACTCCCAGAATGGATACCACCGCATCTCTTTTCTTCATCATTCCCTACAAGAACTTTAGGTCTCGACAATGGAACCATTTGTTGGCATTTTTTTCCATGCTTGCATGCGTCCTTCTCAACGCTGGGGATTTTGGACCCAGGGTTCATCTAGAGTTGGCCAACAAAAACCTTAGAGCATCAACATATAAATCCTTTGCCAAGGATGAGGAAGGTCTCAACTAAGATGCAGAAAGGATCAATGCATATAGATTCTTAAGAAAAATAAAAATTAATCAATGGCTCATTCACATAGTACATAGAGATTTATACCGGAAACCCTCAACTGGGAAAACCTTTCTTATATTCATTATATTGAATTTCACCATTCACCATACAATATATACACAATGTTTTTAGGTATTTCGTAGATACAAAAACCCTAATCCCTTAATACAGGATTAATTTGCAAAACCGCTAAAAATAGCAAAAATTGCCCAAAATTTTTTTTGGGGGCCCTACCCCGAACACTGCACGTAACCAGGGGGGCATACCTGCCCCGCCCCCCAAGGAAAGTGCCTGGCACACACGACACAAAGATCACTACTAGAGGGATCGTCAGACGTAGTTTTCATATCTGACACGCCCACACATACACATGCAAATAATATAACACATGCCCAACAACCATAAGGTCCTCTGTCACGGATGAACGACTAAACAAACCATGATCCATCTGGGATGGCATTCACACATTCCATATCCAGTCGATTATTGCTATTAATAGGTAAAACATTACACACTCATTTCCAAAAAACACATGACAGATGCACGATAGATCAAAACTATCCCAACTTTATTATTCCTTTCATTCCATTCAACACAACATACAATAAATAAACTATATTCGACAACAACAGATTCACACATTTCTTATGATACAGTTCCCCCAAAATAAAACATATTGTGCAATGCACATCCTTTTTAGACTTCATACATATGATAGAATCATACTTATAATTAGAAGCATTACCACATTACAAAAAGCCTTAGAGTGAGCTTGATTATAACAACTCAATGGATCTCATATAAGCATCTAACTCTTCTGGATATTGAGACATCTGATTGAAACAAATAGCACCTCAGGAACCTAAAGCTATACCAACAAAAGCTGAACCATTACCTGCACCAACACCAATAACATAAGATCTAGACCAATGTCAACACTATCGACTAAATGACTTCTATATCTCAAAATGTCGCCATTTCTAAGACCTAAATTAGAGGGAATAGAGGTGCCACCACTACTTGGACCATTGGAAGAAGGAGGATATGGAACATTACCTTATCCCGCTCCTTCACCTAGGTGCGAATTTCAATGACAATCTTTAATTAGGTGAACTTGACCTTGAAATGAAAAATGCACATTTGGAATATTCAGGTAGAGAACGTTCTCTTAAAGAACACCATCAACTGTATATATAAATACAAAATGAGGGAGCTTGAGTTTGAGAATCAGTTCCACACACTCCTAAGGATTCATCCTAAAAGATTTCCAACGACCATATAGACTAACAAACTTATCAAATCAATGAGAAAATAGGTCAACTAATGGATGCAAATTGGTTGGAAGGGTTTCAAATCCACCTTTCAAAATTAAACATAAGTGAGACTACCAAAGATACCCCATGTACCAAATTGTAACTCATGGTAAGCTATAACATCATAGTTGAATAAAAGGCAAAAATACTTTGATGACAACCCCGAGTAGCAATTCAAGGAAATCCCTCTTGCCTTCTAGTTTAGGAAACACTACCATTCGAAACATACCCCATAAGGCATCTTATGAAGGAAAAACAAAATCAACCCCTTGGTCTCAAAATGCATACACCCATGAAAATATTATTTATTATCTACAAGGAAAAAAATAAAGTCATATGATTTTAAAAATGGCTTGGGAATTGTAGAAGTAGAAAAATGACATGTAACCTCAACTTCCTATCCCTATAAAGCCACACCAGTTTCCTTGGAATTCTCATCATAAAAAACTTTAGCTTCTTCAATGCCCTCAATGGCAAGAACAATGAACTAATTGATGGGACAAACCCCACTTTAGGGGAGAGCTCTCCCAACTCAATAGTGAGTAGCCACATCCTCCAAATCTTGACTAAGACTCATCATGAAATTGTCCTCTCTCATGACCGCTTTTCCTTTAGATGAAAGAGGAGTGAAGCCTTCAAGGTGCTAGGAGTAAAGATGCTACATAATTTATCATTCAAAGAGTGCACCATTGCATTCATCGAACCTTCATCAATATATATGTTCAAGGCTCTATGCTCCAATAGAGCACGAGCACTCGCACTAGATTTATCACATTGTTGGTAATCATTGTCCCTACCCTTTGTAAAACTCTATATCATAAATCTAAAAAATTGTTTCACTTCAAAACCCTTAACCCACTGTATCCAAATCAAATCGGATGTGTGATAATAGTTAAGAAGGCAACGTTTGTTTATTACGCGGAAATGTGTATATCTATTAGCAATGGGCACGATTAATGATCTTTTAATCTAAAATTCTAATCTGATGGCTAACAATTGAAGATGCTGGCATATTCTTAGTCGTCCTCCCAAATCAATGAATGTGATTTACTCTTCATAACTTCCTTGTATTTTTGAATGCATCCTAACAATTGAAGATGCTGGCATATTCTTAGTCGTCCTCCCAAATCAATGAATGTGATTTACTCTTCATAACTTCCTTGTATTTTTGAATGCATCCGTTAACCTGTTTACCTTTTAACATTTACCTAATCATTTTAAAAAATTACTGTAGCACCATATAATTGCCACGTTTGAATTATTAACAGACACTACTTCAACTTCCTTCTCAACGGTCCGTCCGTGCGTCTCAGCGGTCTGCACGTTTCATATTCGATCGCTGACCGACCCACTAAGCGTTTCATTTTCGAGCGTGGATATCTTTGGGCATTCTCAGCTGATAACTTTCGGCGTTTTCAGCCGCGAGTTAGCGGCTGTGCTAGTACATATATCTGTGGGGAATGCGGTATTCAACAACTCTTGTGGCGAGTTTTAACTGAATGAAGAAATGCGGAGATATGCAAAGGCGACGACGTCGTCACAGGCAAACCCCACGGACCAGCCTTTCGGTTGTGACCATTTAACAGTCGCACTCTGCCACTGTCTCTTTGTGGTGTATATCCTTTCCTTTCATTTTTGCTTTATGCTGGTTGTTTTTTTTCTTCTCGCAAACCTCCACATCAAGCTAAGGAAAGGGAATAATAAGACTGAGCACAGGTAGGTTACTGAAGGGATAACGGTCTTTTATTGAGATAGATCGTTCAGGTGGAACCACAAACGAGCCAACGAAAATTGTGCAAGAATGGGAGGGAAAGGAAAAGTGTTATCCACTAACCTTATGTGTCATCCAAATAGAAAAAGCATTAAATATCCACTAACCTTATGTCTCATCCAAGTAGAAAAAGTATTGACTCATCCAAGTAGAAAAAGTACTGAGTGGCTTTAATGCATTTAAAAAAAAAAGTATTGAGAGGCTTTAATGCTTTTATTTTTTCACTTTTCGATGGGAATACATCTATACCAAAGGGTAGAACAATTACCTCTTATCTTGCTGCAATTGAAGCTTTATCTTTAAGGTTACTTCACGGAGAAGGGAAGCATACAGAAATGTAAGGAATATCACATATTCACAGCAAGTTTATTAATGGATATTATGTGGCCTTCATATCCATAAAAAGCGAAGGAGAAGTCCACCATGAAGTGAGAAGTTTGGTAAACAAAGATTTTTTTTTGAATATTAGTATGTTTAATATAATCAATTTATAATTTATTGAATTTAGTTAAGATAATTGAAAGGAATGATTGTTATTCTTCGTTTCTTAATTTAATTTTCTTAAATTATAATGGATTCAAACCTATAAAACAATAAATATATGGAAATATATATTAAAACAATTTATATATTAAAATACATATTTATTATATTTATGTTTATATTAATCATAGTATTAGCATAAAAAAATATCATGAAAGATTTTATTTTCATATTTTTATTTGATTTTCAACCATTTAATTAATAGTAAGTGGTTCTAGTAAAACTATTGAAAATCAATTTTTCTCTTTTCTCCTTGATAATGTGAGATTTGTGAAAACAAATTCCACAATAAACAAGTTGTATTTTTGTAATTAAGGTGAGGAGGTTGTTAAAAAACATTGGCTCATAGACTTCTCTTTTGTTTATTTGGAACTTTTTTATGCATTTCTTTAAATTGCTTTGAAAAAGTACAACACTATAATGTTATAATGGTCAATATCACTTGTCTTAAATTAGTTTGTTTCATCTCTTCAATATTGATATACTCTATAATTTATTCCATAATAATGTTATGCATTGATATAAAAAATAAAATGTCCATTATATTCATATTTTCAAAATAAAAAATTACAATTTCTTGGTAGAAAAGAAAAAGATTGGGGAATTACAGAACTAAATTAGGATATGTAGTCGAAAATGAAAGAGGAAGCAGCAATGGATAAAAAATGGTAATGGGGCAATTAGAATTTTGGATTTCCTCTCAATATTTATTATTCTAATAAAATTCTTACCTAGAATAATGATTTTAAAAAAATTGCATGGGACAACATGGTGTATAATGTTTTAAAAAGTTGGAGAAATTGTAAAACCATTTATTTGTACATTTTCCATATGCAAAAGAGGTATGTGATGAAGCAATAAAATTTACACTTTCGGAATTGAAATTCACAACTTCAAAATTGAAATTCACACTTTCGAAATGAAAATTTACACTTTCTTAAACTAGATTTTTCCTTATTATTTCAAATTTAATGAAATTGGAATCTTTTGAAGGCCATTTTTGTTATTATCCCATTTCTCCCTATCAAATTCTAGATGCTATTTCACCTATAGCCAATTTGTACCAACAAAAGGAGGAACATTATGTTTCCTCTTTTATCTAACAACTCACACAAGTACATTTCCAAGTAGCTGCAACAATGACCACCTCCCAACAATGATATAAGACTTTTTAGGACTGCCATCAATTTCTAATCACATTTTAAGTGTGTGATTATATTTTATTACAAGTAGTGTTTCGGATAAAATGCACCACAAAAACAAATTGTTGCATTATAGGCTCTATATGATCTTGCAACATCCTAATGAAATCATGTTCCATTTGAACTTAGCCACTCAATCTATATGGTGTTCACAATCAAATTTTTAAACATAATTCCCCAAATAATAAAAAAAGAGGGGATACTTTCAATGTAAACATGGAGGGAATGATAAGATGCATATATTTAATATAGTGGGATGTGTTTCCTTAATCTATCCATTAATAAATATAAACATTTTGAGCTTTAAGTATATGCATTTATGTTCCTTAGTTAATTATAACTATGTCAATATTAATTATATTAATTAGTTTAGTTATTTTTAAGTTTATCAAGTCCTTTATTTTAATTATCTATTTGAATCATCTATTTAAACCATTTGTGGTCAATTTTCATGCCCTACCGTGTTTATATTATTATTTCTTTATATATTTAATAATAATATGGGACCTCATATTATTATTAAATATATAAATAAATAATATGGGGCATGATGATAATAGAAGAGTTATTTTTTGTTACCTCAAATTTTATCTTTTCATTATGGAATTTATTTCTAGAAATAAATTATGAAGATAAATGAGTTCCTTGTCACTAAGATTATTAACATTCACTTTCCATGTATCATATTAGCTTGTATTGATATCCTTGTTGTTGACACTAATTCATCATATCATGCATTAATTAGTTGATCTAGAAGCATTGTGTTTTGAGATTACCTATACAACCTTTGGGATACAAGTTGCAAGGGATTTGAAGTTCCCCGATGAGAAAATATCAAACTACAAATTGAACGAGACTTGAAATTCTATGGTGAAATTTTGAGTATTCATCTTTAGAGGAATTCATGTTGTAATAATAAAAAAAAGAATAATATACATAAACTTGCAAAAAATTTACTAGTGTCATTATCGTCAAAAAAATATAATTAGCATAGATAAAATTCCAGACAAAACAATTTTAGTACAAGACTAGATAAGGTGAGAGATAAGGTGATAGGGAGGGAGTAATTTGAAAGTAGTCCACCTCAATAACACAAATAATAACAAAAAATGGTTATGATTGTTAACAATGGTCACCACATTATGTATTATAATAGAATAGTTTGAAATTATAGTGTTGATTGAAGCTAATTCATGATATTATGTTAAATTAACCTAGAATTTTTATGTTTGTTTACATTCACGTAAAAATTGAATCATAAGTTGGATGAAACTTGATGTTTCCTAAAGAATTTTTGGAGATTTACTTATGGGAAGTAATTTTGATCACATAAATAAAATAATATAGTCAAAATAGTTGTAAAAACATAAATAAGGTGAAGGAGACTGAGGTGGAAGTGGTCACTATGACAAGGAGGGGTAGACCAATGTTTAACAAGGTTGAGCGTAAATAATTGCAAATAAGATAATGGAAAGGGTTATGTTACAATAAATAACCTCTTTCTAAGGGCCAACTTGGAGCTAAAGAAATTAAATGAAGAACATAAGAACTGTGTCTTTTGAAGTTATTCACTGAATTGTATAACAATCCAAAATGTCGTAAATGAAAACAATATACAAACAACTACACAAGAATCAAATTCTCACCATCAAACATTGATATTCATTCAATTATCACTCAAGTATAGAACACAATCTTATGTAATGTCATATATTGAACAAACACAAAAAATAATGGGGCTCCCAAGACAAGACACAAGGAGAGAAGACCAGACACTAAATGAAACACAAGGAAAACACCATGTGGAATGAGAAGAACACAAATCCAAACAACAAGGTGGAAGCAATGAAACCATAAAGGGGGCGCTTGGTAAAAAACAACAAAATTTTCAAATAAGAAGAGGTTTGACCCACCACTTAGATTTTCCTAAACTACTTGAAAACCTAAACTGGCAAGCCCATATTTGCATAAGAAATAATTGAGGAGACCAAATAAATTAGGAGTTTCTTACTTCCTTGTGATGAGTGGTATGGAATAAAAAAACTACCATCTTTACACCTACGAAAAATTTGTGGTTGCCAAAGCAAGCTACAAGGAAAGAAGACCAAACATGAAACATAAGGAGAACACTGTGTAAAACATGAAGAGCAAGAGGAAGGTGAACAACGGGGAGGGGATAATGTAACCACAAGGGAGTTCTTGGTAAAAATATTACAAAATTGTCAAATAAAGAGAGGCCTTGGTCACACATTAAATTTTTTTAAGTGGCTTGTAAGCATAAACATGTGGACCTACCCATGCACAATGAATAAGTGAGAAGACCAAACAAATTTGTGTTTTTTAGCTTCTTTGATATGAGTGGCATGGAAAAAATGAGGTTCCATCCATACACCCAATAAAAACATGGGGTTTTTAACACATTCCATAATGCAAGAAGACTAAATGCTAAATGAAACACAAGACAAACACCATGCAAAATGAGAAGAGGAAGATGAAGGAGAAAATCTAACAAGGAAGCAATTGGTAAAAATATAACAAAATTGTCAACCAAGGAGAAAACATACTTATCCATTTGATGAGAACTATGACTTGAAAGGGAGAACTCTAGCTCTCATATTTTTGGATCAAAAACACCAAAAGAAACCTTCAAATCGAAAAGTGGTGCTACTATCGCTTTTTTCCCGTGGTTAAAATTGGCACCTTTTAAATAAATTTTGTTTTGATATTTAGTTTTTTTTTTAAATAAGATTTTTTAATATTTACTTTAAAAAATAATTTGTATTTTCACAAGTGATCAGATTAGCCACAGTCTTGTCAATAGATCGTCGACATTTCGGATCCAAATCAGGATCCATCTCAGGACATGAAGCCTGGATTTAAAATGAAGAGAAGATATGGTATTAAATAATAAATGTGAAAGGAGACCTAGGTGTCATCTATGTTCATTTAGAAAATGTTAATCTTGATTTAAGATTTTTTAGGGTTTCATTTTAAATCCACGCTTCATGTCTTGAAGATGGATCCCGATTTGGATCTAAAACGTCAACGATCTATTGACAAGACTGTGGCTAATCCGATCACTTCTGAAAATCCAAACCACAAAAATCTCATTAATCAATTTTTATTTTATTGTATTTTCATTTAAAGAAAACAATTTTTTCTTAGTTTTGCAATTTTAGGCCCTAAACAAAAAGAGTGTTTAGTGTGGGTAGCATCATGTTTTTATTTTGGTGTTAATTTTTAGGTTTTGGATCATACTCACATTGATTTTCAAGGTCAATATATCTAACAGGTTGTTATTTTAACATCGAAATAAAAAAACAGGTGCTACTAGCAACACCACTTTTTAATTCACTGATTGATTTCGATATTTTTGTTTGTGATGGTACTAGTTATCAAGGACATGATTTATAACAAGTTGTAATTTTAACCCTAAAAAATAGGGTTGTTACTAGTAGCACCCCTTTCATTTTGGGGGTTGATTTAAGGATTTTTGTTTGAAACATTACATATCATAGTGTAGTTTTTTTGTAATTTTAACCTTGAAAAGAAATCGGTGCTAGTGGTAGCACCACTTTTTGAAATGAGGATAAAAATAACCACCAAATGAAACCTCTAAAAAATCAAGAACTTTCGAGAGTTCTTGTCAATTTAATAATTGTGCTAGGATTATTCATCACCACTTAACATTTTTTAGACAACTTGCAAGCCCAAATTGACAAGCATGCCTACGCATAAGGAAGAAAAGTGGAGACCAAATGAATTTAGGGTTTTGAACTTCCTTGATATGAGTAGAATGGAATAAATGATCTGCCATCCTTACACCTACTAAAAACATGGAATTTCCAAGATAATCCATAAGGAAAGAAGACCAAACATTAAACAAAACATAAGGAAAACACCATCTATAATGAGAAGAGGAAGATGAATATGAACAACAAGGTGGAGGAAACGAAACCACGAGTGAGATCTTCCTAAAAAGATAACAAAATTGTGAAATAAGGAGAGGACTTGGTCACCACTTAAATGTTTTTAGATGGTTTGAAATCCCACACATGCACAAGGAAGAAGGAGACAAAAAGAATTTGGAGTTTTCCACTTGCTTTAGATGAGTGGCAAGGAATAAATGATATACCATCCTTATACCTACTAAAACGATAGGTTTTCCAATAAAAGACACCATGTAATAATACTAAACACTAAATGAAACATAAGGAAAACACCATGAAAAAGAAGAAAATGGATATGAAGGTGAAAAAGAAGGGAAATGCAACAAAATACAAGGGAGCACTTGGGAAAAGACAACAAAATTGTAAATAAGGAGAGTTCTTAATCACCACTTATCTTTCTTCATATGACCTTCAAGCTCAAATTGGAAATCCCACCAATACATAAGGAATAAGTGAGGAGAAAATTAGCATGGAATAAACGATCCTCCATCCTTACACTACCAAAAACATGGGGTTCCTAAACAGAAACACAAGGAAATAAGACCAAACACTAAACAAGATATGTTGTCTATGGAAACAAACTAACCAAAGAGTTTTAGAGTCTTTTGGATGGCCACAAGTGAATTCACTTTCAAATATTCAGGAGGTAAGTTGGTTGTTCACACTTAAATTGATATTCAAGGTAACAATTACACAATTCATATTCATAAAAGAAAATGATAGTATATTCCATCCCTTAATCTATATTGATATTCCTCTGAATTATTGTCTAATTAAAGGACGCATGTAATTTTATTTATTTATTTATGGTTATAGTTATACACATCTCTAACTTATAACTTCAGTTCAACATTATATGGAATAAAAGAATAAAGCCATCTAAATACCTATGTATGATATGCCTCAGTCGCACATGTTGCTACATCAATTCTACGAGAATATGTACCTTACCAATTGGATGTAGGTGTATCCTACATGCCAAAAAAAATGGTTACAAATACTTATTGATGTTAAAATTGGTCAAGATCCAAATAACAAAATCATAAGGATAAAATATCCCCCTATGTTTTTACAGAGGTGGTACTCCTTTGTTTATTGCTTGAAATATATAACTTGATATTCTATGAAGAAACAGGGGAATGCTAAATAGTAATCCTCAATCTTTATTTCTTGAAATAAAATACAAAGATAATATTTGAATATAAAACAACATTCACATAAATAATTCCTCATAGAAGAACTAGGAATGTTTTAAAGATTGAAATAATATATATACAGAGTATTATACAACAATAAAGAAATCATAATATGAAAACAAGACATTCCCCACATCTATCACAACATAATAAAATGTGGTCGCATTGATGAGGTAGAAAGATAAAATTCATTAATTGTACATAACTTTAAAGGATTTTTTCATTCATAACAAAAGTGAATATGATAGGTGCACTTCAAAAATATCATGCTCATAAACTCACAGTTTGAGAAATCTTTAAAGTTACACCCCAAAGTATTTCTCTTGGGAATTCAAAATAAATAGTCTATTTTACAAATAAATAAAAGGTTTTTTTTTGTCTAAATGGACTAGGATGGGGCTCCAGTGGACCATAAAAGAAACTTTAACAGGGATGGACCTGAAAGAAGAAAAATGAGACGGTCATATATCGATTATGGGTTCTCATAAAATTGAAATTACACAACTATATTATTTCTCAACGAGAAGTATAAAGAATAGGAAACTATGAAGGGTTGTCAGTTTACTTATTGTGATAGATCTCTCTTTTCTATTTTCTTGTTGAGGTTTGTTTTGTAATATCCTTGGCTAGAATTATGTGATCGGTTGCAACTAACTCTTCTTGATTTAGTTCCATTATTTTAATTAAGATATTTTTTAACCAATTTTAACTATAATATCTTATTGGCACAATAGTTATTTCTTTCCTTACTATTATGTCAAATAATGCACTTTCTATATCTCTAAAGTCTATTGAAAGTTGGTCTAGTGTATCTTCAATAACTTTTTTTTTTGTTACATAACTAACCCACCAGCTTTCCACTTCTAACTCTGAGTACTCAATCATGCTATTAAATCTCTCAGCTGAAGTAGTTTTCAGTAATTCCAACTTTTCTTCAAATTGTTCCTTTCATATAAGAATATAATTTAATATTAATTTTGGGTATTCAACTTCTTTGGTTGTTCTAGCTAAATCCAAATCAATTAATTTTATATACAAATCTCCACTTTTGACATAGTTATAGTGTCACAATCGACTAATATTTATTTTAAACATTTTATTCCTTTTATTGAGCATGCTTCAAGTCGCTTTATGTGGACTGTAGAAGGAAAGTCCTCTTCTTTTCTTCTGAACTCACTCATTAAAAAAGGTAGAAACAAACTCTTTATATAATTCCTCGTCATTATCTAGATCAGTTTGAAGGTATTTCTCGAATTTGTTGTTCTTGATCCCAAATAAACAAAACTATTCACCAATCTCCTTGCCTTGATAATAAGAGACATTCTTTTCTTGATGTTTTCTCCAACGTACCTTCTAACAAAAGCAAGTAGGCTTGATGTTCCTCTTGATTTCGAACTGGATTCTAGTGTTCCATAATGTTAAAAAATAAAATAATGTGACCCCAAACACTTAGTCACAAATCAGATTTCAACCTCCAATAAAATCAACAATAATGCATTAATTAAATCAACATTATATTGTACTTTATGAGCATATATACATTGACTAAGAAATATGAAACTTATCAATGGAAAATAAATGAAAAGTGAACAAAATTCAAACACATTTGGCATGAGAAAATTTCTGGGAAAGGCCCTTGGAAAAACCCATAAGGGGAAAACCAATCAATGAGATTTTCTTCTTATTGAGATCATAGGAAACAAACTGAGTTACAATAGCAAGAATATTTCAGAAAAATGATACAATACTTAACTCAATCTCCCAGCACAATGTCCTTCTTCTCGAAAACAATGCCAACAATCTTTCTTAAAAAAACGTGCATCTACTATACAACATGTATGACCCTATACAGTCAGCACAATATCCAAAACTGCCTCGAACTATGTGCCTAAGAGATGTTGTTATGTATATTACACTACTATACATATTTTACAACAACAAAACAACCTAAAAAATTGCGTCAAAGATTTCCTCATTTCAGTGCTTGTATCCTTGTTGTATGACCTATATTAACTATTGTACAACCTCCCTGTAGTATTTGTACAGACTGATTAAAAGATGAACTTTTCTCCTTGGAATGTATGCCTATCCTCTCCTAGGGATGCGTTCCAACACCCTTTACTGCTAATGCTTTTCCTCAGCTGAAGAATCCTCTTGGAATTCACGGCTCTTCACCTTCCCTCCAAGTTCTCCTCAAAAAGTACACCCTCCCTCTGTCAAATGTTTCCTTCGTGCATTTTAATGTGTAACTTCCCTAACCCTTGGTCTTCCAAAGAGAGGGATGATCAATATTATATCTTTCCCTCTTGAGATCGATGATCGTGACTTAATCGTTCATTAAGTTCAATTCACTTAAGTCATTTAAGTGACCCACACACCCATAAAGTGACTTTTACACATTAAAATAAAAAGGCTCAACTTGACTTTATAAAACCACTTTATAACGTCACTTTATAAAAAAAAATTATAAAGTCACTTAAGAGAGAAATTTTCTCAGTCTCTTATACATTCTAGGCATCACCAATGCAAAAGTACCTCCTAGCTACAAAATATAGCACTCCCTCTTAGTGAGGGAGTTGATTTTGGTACCTCCACTAGAATCTATCTCTAGCTCCATCATCTCATATGTTGTTGTAGTTTCTCCCTATGAACTGGAAGCCTATTCTCCCACTGCACTGGAAGCCTCTCCTGCTACCTCCACTTATCTATGAACTGAAGACATGCTCATATGAGTCTCCACACTCTCCTGAGCATCCATCTGTGTCAACTCATACTTGTTGAGTCCTCTGAGAATATTAGAAGAGGACCGAGTCCTCTATATCAACTCTCTCTCTCTCTCTCTCTCTCTCTCTCTCTCTCTCTCTCTCTCTCTCTCTCTCTCTCTTTCTCATGCAAACTACCCACTCTCTAACACAAACTATGAATCCAAGAATACATTGGATCCAATCACAAGTTGTCCCAACAACCTGTAAAATCTCTCATGCCTGACTAAAACAATACTATTGTGTTTGGAGTATCTCCCTCTGGATATAGAAACACACGTCCACAAAAGAACACAACTCCAAGTCCATCAATCTCCAAAGTTGACACTAAGAGAAAGTTTATTGTCATATTTGGAATAAACAACACCTATACCACTTCTAGAAAGACTCCTAACTCTATTTGGAATCTAACACTTCCAACCCCTTCACTGCAAGCTATGAGTCAGCCCCACTATCTACAAAGAAGTTTGAGTCTATTTCTGAAAGACTAACTAACATTGACTTCATTCCTGTCATATGTCGAGAAGCTCCACTTTCCAGAAACCATTCTTCAATTTCCTTGAACACTGGAAACCACTGCCTAAAGGACCAGTTACCAGAGAAAATAACCTCTCAAATTTCTCAGTGAACTCAACAACCTTAGTTGATGTTGATACATTTGGTTCTTGCTTCTTCTTCTTCTTATTCTTCAGACATTGACTAGCATAGTGGTTATTCTTGTGACATGCCAAGCATTTCACTTTTCCCGTGTATTTATTCTTGTCTTTTCTCTTTCCTGCAACATAAACATTTTTCTCATTTGAACCACCCTTTTCCCTCTCCTCGGACCCCTCCTGGGTCTCCTCCTGAGTAAATTCATCCCATAGTCTACTCCAATTTGTTAGCTTCTCTCTCCCCACCACACACTTCACGAAAACCTCCTACTCTTTGGTGAAGCCCTTGAGGGTTATGCGCACCAAATTTGAGTCTGGAATAACTTCTCCAACAACTACCAACTCATCCTTCACCTGTTCAACTCTGTTGAGGTAGGAGGCCATATTCTCTCCCTTTTCCATCCTAATACTATGGAGCTTCTCATTAAGAGACATTTTACAGTTCTTGTTCTTTTCCGCATACAAATTTTTCAGTGCATCCCACATCTCTTTGGTTATCTTCTTCTCAGCCAAATGTGGAACAAGGAGGTCTCTCACTCCATCCAATATTATTCTCTAATCCCTTTCTTCCTTCACCTCATGGATTTCCAGAGCAATGGGATATGATGAAGGTATTGGCACAATGGTACTCACAAACATCCACAACGTGTTCTCCTTGAGAACACTTGCAATCCTCACCTTCAATTGTAGGTAGTTGGATATCCCTGCCAACCTATCCTAATACCTGATACAGGAAGCCATCCTTTTCCATCTCACAAATATGCTTTCTTCCTCTTCTTCTTCTGAGAAAAATCCCTACAAGTCACTACTATCCAAGTACCAAAATCTATCCACTAAACCTCAGAGCCCAATCTTTTATACCATGTTAATAAATAAAATAATCTGGCCCCAAACACTTAGTTACAAATCATATTTCAACCTTCAATAAAATCAACAACAATGCACTGATTAAATCAACATTATTGAGTACTTTATGAGAATAAATACATTGATTAAACAATTTGAAGCTTAGAAGTGGAAAATAAATGAACAGTGAACAACATTCAAATACATTTGGCACAAGAAAATTTCTAGGCAATGCCCCTGGAAAAACCCATAAGGGGAAAACTAGTCAAGGAGATTTTCTTCTTATTGAGCTCACAGGAAAAATTATGAGATACAACAGCAAGAATATTTGAGCAAAATGATACAATACTTAACTCACTAGACTCCCAGCACAATGACCTGCTTCTTGAAAATAGTGCCAAAACTATGTCTTCAAAAAATATGCCTATGTTGTATGGCCTTTACAACCCTATACAGTCAGCACAATCCCCCAAAATTCCTCGAAATATGTGCCTAAGAGTTGTTTTTCTGTACAATACATTGTTGTATGGACTTTACAACAACAAAAAAACCTAGAAAATCATGCCAAATCTACCCTCAATTTCTATGCCTACATCCTTGTTGTATGACTTGTATTAGTTGTTGTATGACCTCCATGTAGCAGTTGTACAGAATGATGAAACGTTTATTTTTTCTCCTTGGAATACATTCCTATCCTCTCCTAGGGATGCGTACAACTCCCTTTGCTACTAATTATTTTCCTCAGCTCAATAATTCTCTTGGAATTTGTGCCTCTTCACCTTCCCTCCAAGTTCTCCTAAAAAATTGCACCCTCCCTCTCTCAAATGCTTCCTTTATGCATTTTAATGTGTAACTTCCCTAACCCTTGGTCTTCCAAAGAGATGGGCAGTCAATATTAGATATTTCCCTCTTGAGATCAATGATCGTGACTTAATCGTCCATTGAGTTCACTTAAGTCACTTAAGTTACTCACATACCCATAAAGTCACTTTTACCCATTAAAATAAAAAGGCTCAACTTGAATTTATAAAATCACTTTATAAAGTCACTTTATAAATTCCCTTAAGAGAGAAATTTGTTGGGTATTTTCTACATGCTTGGCATCACCAATGCCGAAGTACCTCTGAGCTACAAAATCTAACACATCAAAACTTTTCCAGGGTTGAATTGTAGCAATTGGGTTGGAAAATATGGGTGGGGGCATCAAAGATCTCTCTAATTTTTTAATTCTTTCTTTTAAGATAGCAATTTCATTTTCCAATTCTCCAACTAAAATTTTCAAGGCTTCATTGATAGCTTCATGAATCTAGAAGATTTTAGACGATGGAACTCCATTAAGGTTGAGTTTAGAACTTGATTTTCCTTGAAATTTTTTATTTTTAAAATGAACATTTTCAAATACTAATTTCTTTGATCCTTTGTCGAACATTGCACTATGCAAAGTTAGGGACTCTTCCTAAAATAGAATTGGTTCCTATGTAGCCAATTCTACTACCACTTCTCTACTTTCTTGAATTATTTGTTCCTCATCAAGAAATTCTATGTACTCAATGTTCACATCCAAGTCCATATATTTAAGAACAATATCTTCTTCATGTATGACCTCACTTCCTCTTCCTTATTTGTTTGTATTTTCCTTTTACTGGTCACTGGGAGCTTGTGGGGTCTTTACAAAATTTCCTTAGGAGGGTTTTGATCTCCTCCATCATCGTAATTGTCTATTGAATATTTCCTATGTTCTTGAGCTACAAACTAAGATTTTTGTTTTGGTAGGTCACTTTTCTAAGAAGTGTTAGGAGACGTAGTACTTCTCTCATTCACAACTATTCCTTGTTGTCTACATTGGCAAGTGGTGCTAATAACAATTTTAATATCCCCTTATCTCTTTTAAATCAACAATGCTTGAAGGTTTTGGCTGTCATCTTCTTCTTCTCTGAATAGGAAAGCATTAGAAAATGAGACATTATAACCCACAAATTCCATATGCTTCATAAACAACTGGTGGGATTCGAACCCTTTGATTTCATATCCTAAATTTAAATTTAATTTATCAAATTGAATTGAAAATTCATAAATATTTTTAGTATTTCTCAGCATTATCTCTCCAATCTTCCATGGCAGCGGAATAAATTGTTTTTTCCTCTTTTCATAAAAGAAATGGGCCAAGAATCTATACTGCTTGCACACCTCCACAATAAACATCTTGTTGGACACATAAAATGGGAGATATGAAATTTTTCCATGGGAGAAATAAATTCTGATATTATTGAAATGCTCCATAACTTCAAAGATACCTCTTTTATCCAAGAATTTCACTGTTTCTAAAGAAAGTCTTGATGTTTTTGGTCCGAAAATAAGTTTCTTGAAAAAGAAATGAAGGAATTATGTACGTCATAAAATTGATACATAGCCTTTTGCTTCCACAAGGTGGAATACCACATTTGTTCAGGGTCGATTTTAGAATTAACTTGTTTGGACAAATGCAAACATTTCAAAACATGATCATTGATGATAAGTAATGAAATTTAGATTAGATAATAGGACATGTAGAATTTCTTGTTCTTATTGAAATTGGCCAACTGAAAAGATAGTTCTCCGAAGATAATTCTCACCCAATAAAAAAATGTGTTCTCGTGAATTGCAAAATGCAAGATATATAAAGTCAGTAGACTGATAGTATCCATAGATTCTTGTCCGGCTACTCTGGAAAATAGCCATGCCATTTCTCGGTAAGGGTTTTTCAACAAAACAACCTGGATACTTGAAAAGTGTTCTGGTGTCACTGTTGGGTCTTGAATATATTCACGTAGAAGGTCCATTCCACCATTTCTTGCTTTCAGTAATTCCCTGGCTTCATCCTCTTTAAAAATTATTGTTGGCTCTAGAAGTATGAGCATTTTCTTGAAGATTGAAGGTGCCAAAGAAATAGGGGACTCTCCTTGCAATTGAATTATTGTCTGTTTTTTTTATCAAATTTGTCAATGCACCACAAAATTAACTCAAAATCATAAACTTGTAGGATGCAACCCGCCAGAGCAATTCCTGACATCCAAATCTGGTTCAAAGTCCTCTCTAGAAGTCACAATGAGGAGTAATACTTGTATTCCCTTGACCACAAAAACCTTTGGTCTTCCATTCCAAATGAGTTGATGGTATCTCCACATAAATTTTCCTTTCTTCTAGTTATCATTCTTAATGAAGTTGGCAAATTAATGTACAATTATTTTTAGAATGTTATTACCAAAGAAAATCATTTTAACATAATATGCTTTGGAATCATATTTCAAAGGATCATTAATACAACTTAAATTTTGAATTAATGAAGGAGTGTCTCAATAAAATTGTCATTAATAATGGCCTTTTAATAGTTAACACATTTGATGTTTTTGTGGGATTTGCATTAAATGTACATTGGGGAGAGTGACAAGATAGGACTTGGATTATAATGGGGCGATGAAGAATGAAATGATGAGATATGATAATGGAGGGAAAACATAATTGGGTGCATGTTGAGAAATAATGAAATGAGAATGAACCCTTGGACCTAAGGTGAAGTGTTTCAAAAATTCTACTAAGTATGGGGAATTAGTCAGACAGATAGGATTGGAGATATGTGTGAAATAACTATGAAACTAAAAAAACTTGTGGTGAAGTTATAACATTTGAAAAGTGTTGAGACATCGCAGAGGTAATGAAGTATGGTGGTTGTTGACGATAAAAAATCGCAACGAGGTTTTTTCCCACAAATTATTGCTAAAGCCTACTATTTAAACTAAGCTAATGATATATAATACTAGTAGGTGGGACCCCCTTGTAGATTGGAGGATCAAATAAAATTTCATATTTGATGTTTATGCTATTGTTCGACACTTCTTACAGGATTCTACATGATTTATGATGAAATATTGGTTCTATTTGTGACAAATGGCACATGGATAATGCATGTTATGTGTTGGTTTTGTTGCTATAGACTCTAAATTCTATGTCATGATGGCTTATGTTAACTATTATTACCTTTTCTATTGGCGCCTTGAACCATTACGTGTTACACCTACACAAGATACATGTTAGTAATAACAAATAAGAGCAATGGAAAAGGGACCTATGAAAAAATCCAAGAAAGAGGAGCTATACTATACTATGTTATGCTATACTATGAGAAATTGAAATTTAAAAGGGGTTGATGTTAGTCTTAACTAGAAATGTTAGTGGCTACATGATTTGATTTGAATTATATGAAGGTGCATGTGATATATGTTATAGTATGGTTTTGGACATTAGTTAGTATGGACTTGGTGGAACACTTGGCAAGTAATGTATGCAAGTCTCAAGGAATGGGTTAATGGCATGGATTAATGTTGGTTGGTTGGCGTGTACTATGTAATTTAATGAGGAGGGGATGGAGGCGACATTCATTTACTGCACGTCACTCCATACCTCTCCCACTGGCCGTCACCCTAGCTTGGATATTGTTCATTTGATTTTCATTGTGGGTAGGCTTTGATATTCACGCAAGAAAGAAACTGCTCGACCAAGCTCGCATTTTTAACGCCATTTGGTTACAGGTATGCTTTTTTTCCCATCCATGAACTCGCTCTATTATGAAATAAATTTTGTCTTGGTGATGTATTGGTTTGTGTTTTTCTTTAGGCTAGAAACTGTGTAAACTCATGGTGTTTCTCTGGAATGGTTGTTTGTGTGTTATTCGTTGCAATTGGAAAATTGGATGGTTGAAGTCACAATTTCATTGACTATTCTGTGTGAAGGAAGTCGTGATGGCTCTCTGTGGTCTCTATGGGTTTTTTTTGGAGGGTTTTCATTCTGTCTGGACTCGCTGGCTGTCTCCTCCCAGTATTTGTAAACACCCGATTGTTTTTGTTGTTATGGGCTTACTGTGTAATTTTTGAACCACCTTTGGGTCACTGTATGTCGTTCTCCACCTGGTCATGGGCTCGTTTTATGCTGTTGGTATATATGTAATTGATTATGGTGGATATTATGCCAAGAGGCTTGCTTTAGGTTTGGTTGCTATCACCTGAGATCTGCATTTATATCAACATTATTCAGCTTTTGGGGAAAAACCATGAGGGTTATGCCCTGCATGTTCTCAGTGTTGTTTATTGGCCAGTAAGGGACCTCTTCTCCTCTATTCATAATCTCTCTCACCTAGGGATGAACTGTCACCCTATCATACAAGATAAAGGTTATAATGCATGTGGTTCCACCTTGTTGTCTCAAGGGTTTCATAGCTACTGTCGATAAGGTTGACCTCCATTCCCCCTTTGTTGGTTCCACCAAGCAAACCCTTGGTTATTCAGAGCCCGATTTTGATAAGTTGAACCAGTTACACCTTTTTGGATATCTTGTTGACTTCCATAAGTTGGTAGAATAGCGTTGACAGTGGTTTTGATTATTGGCTCATCTCTGTTGATCGGGTTGATTACATGGTTGAAATCGGAAATGGTTATTGGTATATAGTCATTGAATTCTTTTATTGTGACAATTGATTTGATAGCTCAACATGGTTTAACTAGTTGATTTGAGAAATTGTAAATGGGCATATAGTCGTTGCCCCCTTTTGTTATAACAGTGTGATTGATAACTCGACATTATGTTTTAATTGGACATGTATAGTCACATAAATGCTTCTTTGCATTATGCGTTGTTCTGTGTGTTTCCTACAACACGGTATAAGTTGAAGTGATGGTTGTTGATACTGTGTGTTTAAATTGCCCGATCGGGATTATTCCAATTTAGAGATTGATAGTTGTGGCTTGGCTATCTATTGTGTATGATTTATATCGTGCATCGAATCGTCTTATTGCACCATCATAGATGGGCATGCTTTTATAACAGTATGGCTTTGTTGCAATTTAATTGTTGAATTGGTTAAAGGAATGGAATGAGGCACGTTTTAAAAGAGGTTGTGTCTTTGTTTGATTTGAGGAATCAATTTATGGACAGTGGCTAAGGTTTTGATGTTGAACTAAGTTGAAACAAACGACTATGTGTTCATTGTATTTTTGTTTAAATATAAAATGGAAGAAATGAGAGGAAACATAATTCTTTATACAAGATGTTTGAAGGTCATATTGATTTTGAGTATGATGACACTGTGTTAATTTAAAGGGTTGAATATTTAAACGTGGACAGTGAACAAGTTTTAACACACAATATTGGTTAATTGTCTACAATAATTGTTTAATTAATGTTGGGATAGTGGTTTTGAATGAAGAACTGTTTTATGGATTATTTAATTAATTTTTCGAACAATATTTGCTCTTTTCCCCTACCAATATTTCACTTTTAGCTAATTACAATCCCCACGCATTCCCATATTCATTATCCACTCCCTGTTCCTAAAATTTAATTACAGTTAAAAGAAACTCTGTATTATGACAGTTTAAGATCGCAAGGATGGATTACAGTGACATACTCTTTGGTTTACATTATAATTGATTGTTTGTTTTTTTTGAGAAGTAATCATGATATTTTTCCCCTCATTTTAAATTTTTTTCTCTCAATACAACCCATTGCATATCCTAGAATTCTTGTTCATCGCCTGCTCATTGAAAACTATTAAAACAATTTGTATGGATTGAATTGAATGAGTCTGATATGTTGCTGAGCCAAATTTTATTTCATATTTTAAAAGAGTTTTCATGTATAGTTGTTAAAAAAACTATTTGCTAATCAATTATGCATATAGGAATGATATTTTTCAGCAGAGGTAGTCATGGTAGAGGTAATTGAGGGAGATTTAATTGGAACAGGGGCCCTAGAAGGCCAAGATTCTCTATACACTTTGATGTAGACTCACAAGAGTTAGGCCAACTATTTCAAGCTGGGTTTTTTAACTGGATTGGGAAAGGATTGGTCCATCCTAGGCCCAAAAAGCCTCCCTTCCAAGCCCCACATGCCCTTGGTATCCTCGTGCATCCTCATGTTTCACTATAGCCTGAATTTCCCGAGAACGACGGATGGCAAGAGATTGTCCACCCGACAGTCTCCCAACATCGTGGCTAGCCTAACTTATCCTTACATTCTCCCTCGTCTATCACTTCGATTGTCCAAGATGCCCCTGTCCACTCACCAATTCAGTCTTCCCATGCAAGAAAAAGGTTGAAAACTGAGGCCCACCATGCCCCTGACAAAGGAAAATCCATTGTTGCCCCTTACTCACCCTCAAATGAATTTGATAAATCTGTGTCCTCTCACATGCATTTGAGAGATGATTTCTCTCATGTGTCAATGAGATTAGGCATAAAGGATCCACACAGCCTAAGGCAAATTTAGAGAGATAAAAAGGTGACAGCAACAAAAAGGGAATATTGCCTCCTAGAGTGGAAAATATGGATTTTAAGTTTTATTTATTAATTGTTGAGAACAATTGATTTCTGAATTTTTGGACAACACACTATTTTTTGGATATATGGGTAATATATTTTTGGAAATAATTTCAATTGTCATTGAGATAAATTGTCAAATATGAATGTGATTATGGGATTCACAAGGAGGGATGTTTTGTTTGATTAACTAGTTGTGTTATGATTGTTAAAAGATAAAGGGAGTCACAAGGGGTCCCACCTACTAGTTATTATTTATTAAAAAACCCTTATTATGATTTATTACTTTCACCCTTAACTAAAAAGTTGGTTGAGTTTTAGTTAAATTAACTAAAGAAGTAGTTCAACTACTTCAAACAATTCTAATTTGCTTAAAGGCAAAAGGAAAGGGAGGAACAAGAGGAGAATAGAAGGAGAAGCATACTAAGGTTTGCTCTTTGAGATTTTGTTGAGATAGTTTAGTTTTCATTCATTCCTTAATTCATTATAAGCCTAATTCTTTTTTATGATAGAAGGTTCCTATTGTAGACAACAAGATTCAGGGTTGAAATACATCATTCAGACACTTGTTTTTCAGAGGTGTTGATATATCTTTGATAGTCTATGTAGACTTGTCTGTTTGTGAATTAGATTTCATCACTGAAAAGGCTATTGTGCAGAGTCAAATGAGAAAAAATATGTGGCAAGTTGATCCAGCTTTTAAAGTTCATTTTTTTATTTTTTGTCAAAAGTCCTTTTGTATGTTTTATCGGGACGTATAAGTTTGACTTTGGTCCAAAACTTCCTCAGGAAATTTTGTAAAGAGAACGATTCTTTGATGAATTGGAATGAAATAAAGGATTGATTTATGTCTCATCTGTTTTTATTATTGACTTTGTGTCTTTACTTCTGTCTCTATAATTATTTCAACATCTGATATGTTCAGAAAATTACATAAATAATGATTTTTTCAGCAAGCTTTTATTTAAAAAAAAAATAGCCTAAGAACTGGTAAACAATACTCATGAATTAGGATATCAATTTTGATGGCTATAAACATAAGTTGATATTACCTTCTATCTTTCTTTAGCCAAGCAGGATCTGAAAATGTTTGAGTAATATCATTTCATATATTTTCCTCAACAATGGTGAAGGACCAGATCCTATCACTGAGAGGGGGGGGTGAATCAGTGACAGAATAATTTTATCATTTTTCTTCTTTTGTTAATGCTATCAATATTTTAACACAATATTTATCATGGAACCCAATTGGAAAAACCACAAACACTTTTCTATTAACAACAAAATTTTGTTTTACAAGTTACATAGAAGGAAGATGTTCTTCCTTTCTAGATCAACACCCACTGATCAAGGTGCACCCACATCCTTGTTCACCAACTCCAACTGGTAGGAGGTTACAAACCCCTATTTAGTCAGCTACAACTGACAAGGAATAACCTACTCCCCTGCAGTCTCCAACCTACCTTTGCACCACCCAACCACCCTTAATTTCATCAATATGGAAATAGGATATGCAGTCCAAAATGGTCTTCTATATTAAACACTGGATTGCATAATTGTTTCTTTGTCTCCTTCTATTCTTTATCTTCAATAAGACATTGACAGACACGCTTTCTAATTCACGTCTCAAAATATTTATAAGCCTTTAAACTTTTCAACACAACTCTTCATAAACAACATGTCTGTTTATTTAACATTACATACCCCTTGTTTTAAGTAACACAGTCATTAACATGACTTTTCATAACCACACATCATTTTAAAAACCATCTGAACTCTTTTTCATAAATCGATCACAAGTATGGATTGATTTCTTTTTAAATTGATTCCATATCTATGCAAATATTGTAGAAACTGATTTCTATAGAGGCACTTCCTTCAACCCATTTCCATGTGACCATAGGCATTGAACCACTGGCTTATTAATTTAAGCATTGTCTCTTATTTTTCCCTTTTCCTTTTAGCCACCATATGTTTATTGTTGGGACTGTGTTCTTTGATACTTCATCATTCGAGACATCAGGCCTTTGCAACCTTTCAAATCTCCCGAATCAAATTCCATCGAAACAGATTAGACAATCAACATTCATTCTTTCGTTAGTCAGACGATCCTGACTTGTCCAGAGGTTTCGAACAAATCGACGATCATGACTTAATATACAGGTGAGTGAAAAATTCATGTTTATTTCGAGAGTTCAAGGATTCGGGGGTTCGGATAATCATTCCTCCAATTTCCTCTAGAGTGATCACCTGTTGAATAAGTCATAAAGCGGTGGAGACCTTTTGTTGTCGGTTTACACTTCCACTTACGCTATCCTTCCACTGTACTAGATCAATGATCAAGAGCTCTCCCGAAGTGTTCTACATATCAGACGAATCATGTCCACTTTGAGACCTCGGTCTTCGGGACTTTGGGTGTTTGCTAGTGGTGAAACTCCTGAAGTGAAAACTCCTAGAGTGACGTAACTTGCTGACGTCACTTGTTGATGTGGCACTTAATGAGTGGATACCACATGTCACTTATATTCATGGCTTATGTATGCCTAAAGTACCTATGAGACCTCAACACTTGTCATCATCTGATTACGCCACATGTCCTTGCTGACGTAGATATATTCACGTGTCACATGTTATTCTCCTTGATCTAGCGGTCAAGATACTTCCCGAAGTGTTTCTCTGAATGAACGACTCATGTCCACTTCGGGACTTTGGCCTTCGAGACTTTGAGTAATTCAATTTGTCCACTTCCCAATTCTCCCGAAGTGTAAAACTCGAGTCACTTGACTTCATCCAATGGTAATTCTTTAACATGAAAAGGATTAACACGATCCAATGGTTGTCAAGAATTTAGCTATTCAGGATCTTAGGCCTTTGGCCTTGCTTATCCTATCCTTCCACTTTCCTCAATCCGACTGTCAAGATATCTCCCAAAGTGTTTCCTAAGATCAGACGGCTTGTGTCTATTTCGGGACATTTGTGGCTTACTCTTTCCTTCCACTAAACATGATCTGACGGTCCTGATATCTCCCGAAGTGTTCTTCAGATCGTACGATTATCATTTACTTCGGGACTTCGAGGCTTCGGTATTCGTTTTTTCTTATCCTATCCTTCCACTTAGCTTGATCCAACGGTCGATGTGGATTGCAAAAATGTAACTTGCATGTGTTTTAGTTCGCCACCCAAACTTCACAGTTAAAGTTGTGTGATTATTGGTGGATCAAACACAGTCGTTGATATTTGAATCGATGAGATCTTTCGGTCTAGACTAATTACAGGATTGTAAATAACGTGTAGTTTAATTCTCCCTTCACACTTCACAATCAATCCCTACCCTTGATATGGAGCTTGTGTATCCAACTTTCATGACTTAATTTGATCGTTTGGTAGATCAACCATAGTTGTCAATCTTTGAGTCGATGAGATCTAATGATCTAGACTAATTGTGGGATTGGAAATAACATATAGTTTAATTCTCCCTTCTCACTCTGCAATAAATCCTTGTCCTTGATCTGGCGATTGCGTATTTAACAGTCTTCGTTTGTCCTATGGGGATTTTGATCCTGATCATGTTTCTGCACTGTGCTTTCCTTTCTGAGCTTCATATGCATCATCGATTTTTGACATCAATGAAAATATCTCCAACAATCTCCCCCTTTGTCATTGACGGAAACACTCTAACTTGATACAAACTCCCCCTGTGATGATTCTTTTATTTATGAAGTAACTCTCCCCATTTGACAACAATGGAAAAGGGTTGCTCCCCCAATGGTAAAGCTCTGTCTATTTGTATTCTATTGACCAGAATTTGAACTCAGGTAACTCCTCCCACAATCATACTTTTCCTGTCATAACTGAATGACTCCTCCTGACTTTGATCGTTGTCTCCCCCTGAATTGATGCCAATTGATGCATTATTTTCTTGAGAGATTAGATTGGAAGAGGGAATACTCCCAATCTTTGAGGGAATACTCCCAATCTTTGCCTGAGATATTCAAATACATATATGCTTAATGGTTTACTGAAAATATATGCAACTTGTTCTTGTGTTGGGACATATTCCAATTTAATGTTCTTATTTTCAGCTTGATCTTGTAGATAGTGCTATTTTATTGGAATGTGTTTTGATTTGGAGTGTTGGACATGGTTCTTGGAGAGACTTATATCACTTGTATTATCAAAGTAGATAGTAGTGGGTTCTTCAAACATTATTTTGATGTCTTGTAAGGTTTGTTTCATCCATTCTACTTGTGTGCAACATTATGTTGCTGCAATATACTCAGCTTCAGTGGTAGACATAGAAATTGAGGATTTTTTCTTTCTTATCCAAGTTACCAATGATTCTCCCAAGAAGAATTATCCTCCAATTGTACGTTATTGTCATCTACACAACTTGCCCAATCTGCATCTGAATAGGCCTTTAAAGAGAATGAATCCTCGCTAGGGTACCACAAACCAAGATCTATGGTTCCTTTTAAAAACCTAAAGATTCTTTTCATAGCTTGAACATGGCTCTCTTTTGTTGCAGCTTGGAATCTAGCCACCATTCCAACAGCTTGCTTGACATCAGGTCTGGACGTTGTTACATAGAGTAAACTCCCAATCATTGATCTATAGTGTTTTGGATCTACAACTTTGGACTCATCTTCCTTTCTTAGTTTGCATCCAACTGTCATAGGTGTACAAACATGTTTTCAATATTCTAACTAGAATTTATTAAGTATATATTTAACATACTTGGACTGATGGATAAATAATCCCCTTTTGGATTGTACTATTTGTAATCCTAGAAAGAGATTCAGTTCACCAAGAAAGGACATCTCAAATTCTTGCTGCATCCTCCTAGAAAAGTCCTTACTCATTTTTTCATCATCACTGCCAATTATAATATCAACAACATATACTTCCACAATAATCATACTATCACCAAAAATTTTACAATAAATATTGATATCTTCTTATCCTGTTTTGAGGCCTTGTTCTTGTAAATAAGAATCTAGCCTTGCATACCATGCTCTGGGTGCTTGTTTTAGCCCATAGAGTGCTTTCTTTAGTTTACATACATAGTCTCCTTTGTTAGTTAATTGAAATCCTTCTGGTTTTTTAATATAGAATTCCTCTTGGTACATTTGGAATAGGTTCTACAAATTGATTAAGGAGTTAATATGCTTGAGTCAACTATGAGGTCAGTTGGTAGTCGTACTTGGAACCCTAACTTGGAGAAGGAGGCGACAGACCTTTGCAGGGCCTAGATGAACCAGCAACAGCCCACAGAGAAGGATCCCGAAATGAAAACGCAACCAATCCCCATAGATGGAGTCTTCGTCGTGCTTCCAACACCAGGATGGAAGAAACGGTTCATCTCGTCGAGAAGGTTAGCGGTCGGCACAGAGGAAACCCTAATGCCAGAACAAACGAGAAAGTGGTTGGTTATGCAACCCCTTCCAGAAGAAGGGTTTCTCAAGGGGACATCAAGAGACACCTCCGTGGCCCTTTTTACATCTATTCTTTCACCTGAGCTGGAAGAAGCAAAACTTCGATGGACGATCGCAACCGAGGAGGGAGGCTCCAATTCATTCTCTGGGGAGAGAGAACCAACGATTTGGGCCCAAATCAATGCTGAGAATAGACTGTGGGTGTGGCAAGTGCTAAACCCTATCTGCCTCCGCCGCCTTGATCTAACATTTGAAATCCATTCAACTAGCAGGGACCTCAGGGATCCTCGGCTCTTGGGGGATTCTCCACCTTCTCTCTGGTATAGGAATCTAGTTAAGAGTAATGCAAGAGTGAGGTTTCATTCTGAATATCACGACAATACTAGCTCTGAGATTGCAGCAGGCTTCCCCCTTTTTGTAAATACCATTGTCGGATCTTCTCTTTGCTTGCAGGCTCAAGACTCAAACTTCGTTTTTTAGCTCAAAACCCAAATCCACCAGGCTACAGGGACTCCGCCTAAGTTCCAACGACTAATATTTGAAGGACGACAGCTTGGGGATAGCTCTCTGCTACGGGACTATGGGAATCATAAAAATGCAACCATTTCTCTCACTTCTCATTTGCGTGGAGGAGCACCTTCAGTCACTCATCCAAGCTCTTACAAGCATGTCGTGAAATCAGGGACTTCCACCCCTTCAGGGTTCAAGGCTGAAACTTCAAAAGTAAAGGATCCATTTGGATCTGCCTTCATTGTGGAGCAGTGTGCAGAACCTCCAACAGTAGAAGTCAAAGATCTACAAGTCTATGGCTATGCCTTTATCTACCAGGTAAAATGATCAGGGGATCAAATTTTGCTCAATTTTCAAAGTGCTCGGAATGTGACGAAAACAGTGCCATTGCGTCTGTCTCATCTTCCTAATTCCAGTGGTATATTTACTTTCTCAAACGGAGTCCGTATGGAGAAGATATCGCGATCTGTTAGCCAAGACAAATAGACAAAAAATTGATGCTGACTGTACCCGTCCGTACAGTCAGTACACTCCGTACGGTCTAACGTGGCAGGGCCATACAGACCGTATGGTGGTGATGTGGCAGCTGCTGATTGGTCAATTTTTGGCGAGTCGGATGTTGACACGTGTCCTTGGGTGGACAATAATAGGAGGACACGTGGCCCAATCTAAGGGTGCCACGTGTCACTCACTGGTTGGCTAAGGAGTTCTATATACAAAATGTTGGAGGTCGTGGGGTTCGAACCCCGGACCTCTCCTCCGCATAGTTCCTTTACAAACTCCAATAACCAACTTGTCGCTGTTTATTCCTTGTAATGAATACATATTGCATTGTATTTAAGTTTGGTCATAGTATTAAATGGAAAGGGGGCGGGTCGGGGCTTAGCCCTGACCCATGGTTCCATTGAACAACACATATAAATGTGTATTAACATTGTAATGACCGCGCATGAATCGTATACCATATATATAACACATATTACCATTGTATATGCCACTCCATTGTATATGCGCGGGGTTTGGAACGTGGCCCGTGGTTTTTACTATTTTCATATGCCCACGAGTTGGGGGCGCGGAGGGGGTTATACGGTTGTGTAACCAAATAACCACCCATTTTCCAGAAACATGGCCATATGCGCCATACGCCCAGGTGCCAAGGCAGTAAGGGACTGGCGCGCCCTTAACCGTTCTACAGTTTGCACCGTTGGCGCGGTTGCACCCAGTGCTGGGTTTTTGCATTTAAAAGAGCGTGTGAGCTAGCTTCATTCAAGGAGGGTGCGAATTGTAGAACCAGAGACAACAAGCTTGAAGAGAGAGACTTCCAGGAGGCCTAACTTCTTCATTTTTCGACCGATTGAGGTGTCGAAAGAGCCCAGACAGGGGTTTTGGGACGCTGGGAAGCCATTGGTGCAGTCGATTTGTCAGTTTGAGCATTGTAAGACATGTTTTTGAGCACTTTTTGAGCAATTAATAATAATGATCCATTGGAAGCTGGACCAGGAGATGTAGCCCAGAAGAGGGGTG
>JZKD02S1675784.1:166795-190898 GCA_000966675.3 Picea glauca
GTTACAACCCCCTATTTAGTCAGCTACAACTAACAAGGAAGCACCTACTCCCCTGTAGGCTCCAACATGCCCTTGCACCACCCAACCACCCTTAATTTAATCAATCTAGAAATAGGATATGCAGTCCAATAATGGTCTTCTATATTAAACATTGGATTGCATAACTATTTCTCTGTCTCCTTCTATTCTTGATATTCAATAAGACATTGACATACACACTTTCTAATTTACATCTCAACATATTTATAAGCCTTTAAACTTTTCAACACAACTCTTCATAAACAACATGTTTGTTCATTTAATATTACATACCCCTTGTTTTAAGTAACACATCCATTAACATGACTTTTCATAACCACACATCATTTTAACAACCATCTGACCTATTTTTCATAAATCGATCGCAAGTATGGATTGATTTCTTTTTAACTTGATTCCATATCTCTGCAAATATTGTAGAAATCGAGTTCTACAGAGGATATTCCTTCAACCCATTTACATGTGACCACAGGCGCAAAACCACAATCTTATTAATTTAAGCATTGTCTATTCTTTCTCCCTTTTCCTTTTAGCCCCCATATGTCCAGTGTTGGGACCGTGTTCTTTGCTACTTTGTCCTTCAGGACGTTAGTCCTTTGCAACCTTTCAAATCTCCTGAATCAGATTAAACCAGAACAAATCAGATGGTCAACATTCATTCTTCCGTTAGTAGGACAATCCTGGCTTATCCATAGGTTTTGAACAAATCGATGATCATGAATTAATCTACAGGTGAGTGAACGGTTCGCGTTTATTTCAGGAGTTTGGGGCTTCAGGGGTTCGGATAATAATTGATCCAATTTCCTCCCGAGTAATCACCTGCCAAATAAGTCATAAAGCGGTGGAGACCTTTTGTTGTCGGTTGACACTTCCACTTATGCTATCCTTCCACTGTACTATATCAACAGTTGAGAACGCTCTCGAAGTGTTCTTCAGATCGGACGAATCATGTCCACTTTGGGACTTCAATCTTTGGGACTTCGGGTGTTTGCTGGTGGTGAAACTGTCAAAGTGAAAACTCATGGAGTGATGTAACTTGCTAATATCACTTGTTGACATGGCACTGACTGAGTGGCTACCACATTTCACTTATATTCATGGCATACATATGCCTAAAGTACCTATGAGACCTTGACACTTGTCATCATTTGATTATTCCATGTGTCCTTGCCGACATAGCTCTCTTCATGTGGCACATGTTCTTCTCCTTGATCTAACGGTTAGGATACTTCCCGAAGTGTTCCTCTAAATGACGAATCGTGCCCACTTCAGGACTTCGGCCTTTGGGACTTTGGGTAATTCAATTTCTCCATTTCCCAATTCTCCCGAAGTGAGATTCCCCGAAGTGTAAAACTCAAGTAACTTGACTTCATCCAATGGTCATTCTTTAACCTGAAAAGGCTTAACACGATCCAACAGTTGTCGAGAATTCGATTATTCGGGATCTCAGGCCTTCGGCCTTACTTATCCTATCCTTTTACTTTCCTCGATACGACGATCATGATATCTCCCGAAGCGTTTCCTCAGATTAGACAGCTTGCATCTATTTTGGGACATTTGTGGCTTACTCTGTCCTTCCACTAAACATGATCTAACGGTCCTGATATCTCTTGAAGTGTTCTTCATATCGGAAGGTCCTCATTTACTTCGGGACTTCGGGGGTCTGGTATTCGTCTGTTATTATCCTATCCTTCCACTTAACTTGATCCAATGGTCGATGTGGATTGTGGAACCATAACTTGTGTGTGGTTTAGTTCATCACCCAAACTTTGCAATTAAAGTTGTGCGATTGTTGGTGGATCAACCACAATTGTCGATATTTGAATTGATGAGATCTGACAGTCTAGACTAATTGTGGGATTGGAAATAATGTGTAGTTTAATTCTCCCTTTGTGCTCTGAAATCAATCCCTGCCCTTGATCTGGCACTTGTGTATCCAACGGTCATGAATTAATCTGATCATTTGGTGGATCAACCATATTCATCAATCTTTGAATCGATGAGATCTTATGATCTAGACTAATTGCGGGATTGGAAATATCTTGTACTTTAATTCTCCCTTCGTGCTCCACAATCAATCCCTGCCCTTGATCTAGCACTTGCGTATCCAACAGTCCTAGTTTGTCCTATGAGGATTTCGATCCCGATCACGTTTCAGCACTATGCTTTCCCTTATGAGCTTCATATGCATCATCGACTGTTGACATCAATGACAATATGTCCAACAAGTGGGTCGATGGGTATGGTGGAGAGGCAATATGATGTCCCGTGGAGCATAGTGAAATTTTACAAAATTTAGTAAGTATGAGGAATCGGTCGGATGGAGGAGTCGCAGTTATATACAAGTGATTCCAAAAAATTCCTCTGACCCACAGTGAAGTGTTTTGGAAAAATTCTAAGTATAGGTGCAAAATGAAGGCGAAAGAATGTGAGGGTGTATTTTGAGGTCGTGGAACTTTGGACTAATAAAAAGATGTGTTGTGAACCTATGACAATTGTGAAAATTTACAAGTATAGAAAATGAATTTGCAAGAGAGAATTAACAAAAGGCTTGACACATTTTAGGATCAACAATAATTTATAGTTATGTTTAAAAAATATTTTTCAATTGTAAATTATATAAATAATAAATGAAAATATAAAAAGTATATTCTACACTAACCTTGTCTGAGAAACTATCATGTATATCTAAGCTTTTATCAACCGATAACAAATATTCCCATAATGAGAGAAATGACACAGATAAATTAGAGTGCAACCATAATTGCTAGCCTATCTAGATGTCATGCCTAGTCTAAAATTGGAAAGTTTTGAAGGCCCTACATCTAGTGGTATAAAATTATCTGAGGATAGCTCAATATTATAGTATATTTGGATAAATAGGCTATATTGAAGTAAAATATGTGTTAGGAATGACATGAATTATGTCTTTGAGCTAAGATGGTCGTAGGAGGGTTAGGCATATTCCTAGGAGTGGATATCCCTCTCAGTGGGTTGTGCCTTTCCTTTGATCGATTGTGAGTAGAGAGAATACCAACCCCATGGAACTCTTTAGAGTCAAACTAATTGACATGGAAGCCCATAAAAAACTTGGCCCATAATTTACAAATAAAATACATTGAAACAACCCTATTATTGAAAGGGTTTTTATCACATACCATTAAACACCTATCCATCAAGTGGTCTTTCAAAGGATGGAATATGCACCATTCCATGCAAAGACACCACTTTATTATATAAGGAGGTCGGTTGGTTCTAAGGTCAATAAACAATTGAACAATCCTCTCTTTGGTTATATGCAATTTTTTTACCTCTTCCTTAATAATATCGTTTGAGTAGTACTCTCTAATCCTATCCCTATATTTGAATATATCAAATAATTGGTCATGAAAATGGCCAATGGAAGCAACAATACTATTAGGCAAAGTGACCAATAAAAGATGAAATATCTCTTTAGTGTTCCTAAATTCATGAATTGGATTTTTAAGTTCATCTAAACATTAATTAATTTTTATGTATAGGTCTTGTGGGGGGATAGGGTTTCGGTTTTGGATCAAGGTTTTGCACCATACTGGCATAATAAAAGTTACATTTAAACAATAAAACATATTTTTTAAAATTATGTAAATTTATATAATTTAATAAAAAAATGGATTTCAAATAAAAACCGCCTAGAAATAAGATCTCCTATATGATTCCAACTTCCCTCCTACTCTTCGTCACTAATATTAGGTCTAATTAGCAATAAAACTCTCAAGGTTGGTGAAAATAAATAGAAGGAAAGTATCATGGGATTAGGAGAAAATGGATAAAAGGGTCATGCTATTTTTTTTAATTTATACACGATGAAACATGCATGTGTTTTTCACTTGTATGTGTTGTTTTCATTTGAAAATTTGACAATGAACCAAGTTTCCATGGGGCAATTTCGTACATGGATCTTTAGTAAAGGTTGAAGCTATTTAAACAAGATTTTTTGCATGTGCCTAGAGCTCACACGTGTTCTTGTAATTCACAACTAGTGCTCATTCTAGTTGCACTAAAACAAGGAAAAAACTTTGTGCGCCCATGCTAAGTTTTGTAAAGTTTTCATGAGAGGTTATTTATACTTGAGAAGGTGTAGATGGATATAGAGAATAAGAACAAGACATGAGAAGAGAAAGAAAAATAAAAAAAAATTATTCTAAATGTGGTTGCAAACAACATTGATTGTGAAAGTGGGGTGCATGTAGTTGAGGAAACTAATAAGCAAAGTGTGCGCAAAGCGCATGTCATGGATAGCACGAAAAGGGAGAGTACACAAAAAATATCTCTAGTAAAAGAATGCAAGGAAAATATTGAGGGAAAGGATATTTTGCGACAAACTCAAGAGTAGAAACAAACTTGCAAATGAGAAATATTGTAGTAGTGAGTGGTGTTGCAATAGAAGGCGGTGTTGTAGAAGAGAATCATTCTTGCAATAGTGGAGTTTCAAGGAGATGTTGTTATTGCATATGTGGAAGTGGAATAGAGGCATATGATAATGTTTGATTTCCATAATGTTGTGTGTGGTGACATTTCTGTCAGTGAAGCATAATGTGTAACAAAAAATAAAGTGGAACATACTGGAGAAAAGATGAATCACTTGTAGCAAGTAGAGATAATACACAAGAGTAAAGACGCAATGGAGGAGTAGATGCAATAAAAAGAAAGTACAATGAGGATATTCTCAAGAAGAGAGGAATGGTTTAGTTTTTTGAAATAGTGGTAATGATGAAGCAGGAGGAAGATGGGAAGGTAAGAAGTACCATTGAGAGGAACCAATATGAGACAATAAGGCCCACTAGGTAATATTTTCAACATTTCCCAAAGGTGGATAAATCATAACAAATGATAAGGACATGATGGAAATGGGTAATTAAAGTGAGCCAAATAAATAAGATGGTAAAGTTGAGCACAAATCTAAGGAGTTTCTTATAGTTTCAATTGGATAGGTGTGGATTATAAAGTGGAAGAAGAAGGATGGAAAGCAGAAAATAAGAAAGGATGAGTGATTAAGAAGGAAGAAGAAAACAATGAAAAGACAAAGATATTCAATAGTTGTTGTTTTATCAATGACTTTATGGGAAAAAAGCTTATTTTTTTTCCATCCAATAACATTATTAATCATTTCTTTAGTAATGACCTTATGAGCAAGATACCCATATTTTTCAACTACGAAAGTCTAATGCAAGGACATCCCTGTTAGTGTAGATATCTACTACAATTTCTTACATTTTCTTAGTTTTGGTTCTATTTTGTGATTAAAAACAAAAAGAAAGAAAATGTGATTAAAAACAAAAAGAAAGAAAATGTAATTTAGTGATTTTTTTTTGGTCAAGCATTGAATTTAAAACATTGTTTTTGGAACTTGAACAATTAGAGTGGTTGTAGGTCCAAAATCCAAAAAGCATATTTTATGAACTAGCAAAGGGTTTTGGCTCTACTTTGATTGATTTCATTTATGGTTGATAATTGTGGATTCTATAGACTTATACTTAAGTTTTTTGAATTAAACAGATTAAAAAACTCATCAATTTAATAAAAAAGCTACACAACTATGTGATTATTTTTTCTAATTAATGAATTAATGATTTATTATTATGGTATATTTATGATGGTTTTCAATTTACTTGCGAACTGTAGTAATTATCTATATAAATGGATCCATGTTTGTGAAAAAGAAATGTTTTTAACTTTTATAAAAAGCATTAATTCATATTCTCTTACCAACTTGAAATAAATGGATCATATTTTGAGAAAGAGCTTCCTTGAATAAAGATACAACAGCTCACTTCGAAAGCAAAAAGAAACTGTATCAACCTGACACAAATCAATTTAAAGAGATTTTTCATCTTGCTTGTGGAATGGGGCAAGAAAAGCTCTCTCTATGCCATGCGTTGTGCGGCTCTCTCTTGTTGATATTCTCTTGCCCGGAAGCGGAGTGGGAGAGACGGTAGTTCGTTGTAACATTAAGAGATGTCTATTTGGTTGTTCCAAAGTTTAGCAATCGACATCCAAATGGAAATCATTGCTAAAAGATTTCATTTGAATTGCTAAAAAGGTAACAAGATGCACTTGAATAGCAAGGTTAAATAATTGTTATAAATATATTATTTTATTAATGGAAACATATAATATGATTTTGATGTTAATATATAATATGGTATTCATGATTTAATGATTGTATCATCAAATTGGTGTATTGGACTTCTTGTTTGTGGAACAAGAGATTGTTCAACAATTTTATTGCTAAAGTCTACGAATGTATATATACCTTACCCTCTTATGGATTTGAACACGTGACTTCTAAGAAGGAAACAAATGTTCTTAACCATTAGGCACACTCATGTTATATTAAATGCATCTATTAAACCAATATAATTAATATACAAAACTACAATATATATATTGATGGAAGGCTAAATTTTTTTTTAAATGTTGCAAGGATTTGATAAAAACCACTTAAATGACCAAATGAAGGACTCGTTCAACAAATAAAGGAGGGGAAATGACCAAGTGCGAAAACATTGAAATCTATACGTTTATAACGAGACTCATAGCTTACTTAAGTTAGGGATAAATCTGTAACTGGAGTAACGAATGAGCCTCATATAAGATTGGGGTAATGACCCTTATAGATAGTAGTAAGATTGTTGAACATTTATCATAGGATAGAACCAAATTATGATGAGCTATAAGACAAATTTTACTTTGTGCAGTCATTAAAATGAAAATGCAATTTTTTTATGGAGATTTTTCATTGCAATAAACTTATAATAGAACAAGGTTACATGGAAGCATATACCTGCCACTATGCAGGAATTCAAAATAGTTGAATGGAAAAGGATGAACAACAATGCATAGCAGCAGGTTTATGGAATAAAACCAAAATTTGGTTAGCTTTGAAAAAATATTGGATGCAGTGGAAGAACATCGGTCGTGGAACTACCAAGAGTATGTCATGAGTAAGTCCTTTGGATAGAAAAGCATCGAAAAATGAGCAAAATGCTTGAGATTTGGCCCCTCCTGCAATACCGTATTTAAAAGAAATTATTATTACTCTTTCACTGCCCTCCCCGACTGTAACTCCGAAGATGAAATTCTCGTTGCACCAATGACACAAAATTGGTTTCATCATTAAGAACTCAACATGGAGTAGAAAACACTTTAACTGACACCGGGACACAATCTATGGAGTGAGCTTGGTCCTGTATCATTGTTGGTACAAAAGATCAATAAAAAAAAACATCACAATAGGGACAGTCATGGCAGAGGTCCTGTCATGCTTGACAGAAAACTAAAAGTATTTCCCATATGACTCTATCACCTCTACAGATTTGGTAGATTTATAGGAGGTCTTCATCATACACAAACTTTCGTTGCAGTGATAGTGGCCATCAAACCTAACTAAAACATTTAATGATATTAAATAACACTTCACAAGTCGTTGCCACTCTGTAATAAGAGGTTCAATTGATTTATGAATAGCAATAAAGAAAATAATTTAAATATTTAAAAAATATACGAAAATTCAAGATTATAAAGTTGAACTTTGGAAAAGCTTATAAAATGTATAGTCAACTATTCGATTAATATTCAGTTATATACCTGGCGCAACAAGTATAATAACACGTTCATGATGGGATGCATATGCTAAATGCAAAGGAAAACGACTATTGAAATTCTTGATAACTCTACCAAACAACACTATAAATCATTCTTCATTCTACCTTGAAACGATCCAACACACTCTTTCCCTTTAATCCATGGTTCCAGAAATCATAAGAGAGAAATTTGCTTGGTCTCTTTTACATGTTTGGTACCGCCAATGTAAAAGTATCTCCGAGCTACAAAATATAACACATCAAAATTTTTCGCATTGTAGTAATTGGGTTGGAAAATATGGGTGGGGGCATCAAAGCGCCCTATAATTTTTCGATTCTTTCTTTTAAGCTAGCATTTTCATTTTCAATTTATCCAACCAAAATTTTCAAGGCTTCACCCATAGCTTCCTGAATATATACAATTTTAGACAATGAAACTCCATTAAGGTCAAGTTATGAATTTGATTTTTCTTGAAATTTTTTATTTTCTGAATGGACCTTTTCAAATACTAATTTCTTTGATCCTTTGTTGAAAAGGGCACTCTGCAAAGTTAGGGACTCTTCCTAAAATAGAATTGGTTCCTGTGTAGCCAATTCTGTTGCAACTTCTCTACTTTCCTGAATTCTTTGTTCCTCATCAGGAAATTTTATATCCTCAATGTTCACGTCCAAGTCCATGTATTCAAGAAAAATATCTTCTTTAGGTATGACCTCACTTCCTCCTTCCTTATTTGTTTGTATTTTCCTTTTATTAGTCATTGGGACCTTTTGGGGTCTTTACATAATTTCATTAGGATGGTTTTGATCTCCTCCATCATCGAAATTGCCTATTGAATATTTCTTATGTTCCTGAGCTATAGACTAAGATTTTTGTTTTTGTAGGCCACTTTCCTAAGAAATTTTAGGATACCTAGTAATTATCTCATTCACAACTCTTCCCCGTTGTCAGTGTTGATCAATGGTGCTAATAACAATTTTAATACCCCCTTATCTCTTTTAAATAAAAAAAATCTTGAAGTTTTTGGCTATCATATTCTTCTTCTCTGAATAGGAAAGTATTAGAAAACCAAACACTATAACCCATAAATGCCATATTTTTCATAAATACCTAGTGAGGGTTGAACCCTTTGATTTCATATGCTAACTTTAAATCTAATTGATAAAATTGAATTGAAAATTCATCAATATTTTCAGTATTTCTCAGCATTATCTCTCCAATCTTTCATCGCAGAGGAATACATTTATTTTTCCTCTTTTGACGAAATAAATGGACCAAGAATCTACACTGCCTGCACAATTCCACAACAAACATCTTTTCGAACACATAAAACGAGAGCTATGAAGGTTTTTCATGGGAGCAATAAATTATGATAATATTGAAATTCTCCATAGCTTCAAAGCTACCTCTTTTATCCAATAATTCCACTGGTTCTAAAGATAGTCTTAATTTTTTGGTTTGAAAATAAGTTTATTGAAAGAAGAAATGCAAGAATTATGTACGTCATAAAAATGATACATATCCTTTTGCTTCCAGAAGGTGGAATACCACATCTGTGCGGGGTTGATTTTAGAATTAACTTGTTTTGATAAATGCAAACCTTTCAAAACATGACAGTAAGTAATTGCAAAGATTAGATAAGAGAACATGTATAATTTCTTGTTCTTCTTGAAATTGACCAACTAAAAAGACAATTCTCCGGAGATAATTCTCACCCAATAAAAAATTGCATTCTCATGAATTGCAAAATGCAAGATACACAAAGTCAATAGAACGATAGTAGCCATAAACTCTTGTCTGAATACTATGGAAAATAACCATACCATTTCTTGGTAAGTATTTTTAAACAAAATAACCTAGATACTTGAAAAGTCTTCCAGTATCACTGTTGGGTCTTGAATATATTAATGAAGAAGGTCCAATCCACCATTTCTTGCTTTTAGGAATTCCTTGGCTTCATCCCCTTTAAAAATCATTGTTGGATTTGGAAGTCTGAGAATTCTCTTGAATATTGAAGGTGCCAAAGAAATAGGGGACTCTCCTTGCAGTTGAATTATTTTCTATTTTTTTTTTTTATCAAATTTGTCGATGCACCATGAAATTAACTCCTTAAAATCATAAACTTCAAGGATGCAACCTTCGAGAGCAATTCCTGAAATCCAAATATAATTCAAAGTCCTCTTTATAAAATGAAATGACGAGTAATACTTGTATTCCCTTGACCACTAAAACCTTTGGTCTTCCATTCCAAATGAGTTGATGGTATCTCTGCAGAAATTTTCCTTCCTTTTGGTTGTCATTCTTAATGAAGTTTGCTAATTAATGTACAATTTGTTTAGATCGTTATTACCAAATAAAATAATTTTAGCAAAATATGCTTTGGAATCCTATTACGAAGGATCATTAATACAATTAAATTTTGAATTAATGAAGGAATTTCTCAAGAAAATCGACATTAATAACGACCTTTTGATAGTTAACGTGTTTGATGTTTCTGTGGGATTTGGATTAAATATACATTGGGGAGAGTGACAAGATAGGACCTGGATTATCATGGGGCGATGGAGAATGAAATGACAAGATATGATAATGGAGGGGAAGCGAAATTGGGTGCATGTTGAGAAATACGGAAATGAGTGCGAAACCACAGACTTGAGGTGAATTGTTTAAAAAATTCTACTAAGTATGGGGAATCAGTTGGACAGAGAGGATCTAGGATATGTGTGAAAGAACTATGAAACTAACACAACCCAAGGTGAAGGTTTAAAATTTGACAAGTGTTGAGACATCACAAAGGTAATGAAGTATGGTGGATCGGTGGGTATGGTGGAGAGGCAATATAATGTCCTGTGGAGCACATTGAAATTTTATAAAATTTACTAAGTATGAAGAATCCATCGGACGAAGGAGTCACAATTATATACAAGTGATTCCGACAAATTCCTTAGACCCATGGTGAAGTATTTTGGAAAAATTCTAAGTATAGGTGCAAAATGAGGGCGACAAAATGTGAGGGTTTATTTTGAGGTCATCGAAATTTGGACTAATAAAAATATATGTTGTGAACCTACGGAAATTGTGAAAATTTACAAGTATGGAAAAGGAGAGGATTAACAAAAAGCTTGACACATTTTAGGATCAACAATACTTTAGAGTTATGTTTACAAAATATTTGTCAATTGTAAATTATATAAATAATAAATGAAAATATAAAAAATATTGTTTACACTAACCTTGTCCAAGAAACGATAATGTAGATATAAGATTTTATCAACCCATAAAAAATATTCCCATAATGAGAGTAATGACCCTGATCAATTGGATTGGAACCATAATCACTAGCCTATCCAGATGTCACGCTTAGTCTACAATTGGAAAGTTTTGAAGGCCCTAAATCTAGTGATATAAAATTGTCTTAAGATGGCTCAATATTATAGAATATATCCATAAATATGCTATGTTGAAGTAAACTACGTGTTAGGAATGATATCGTAGTATTGGTATCATGAATTATATCTCCATGCTAATATGGTTTTAGGAGGGTTAGGCATATTCCTAGGAGTGGATATCCCTCTCAATGGGTTTTTCCTTTCTTTTGCTCGATCGTGAGTAGAGAGAAGACCAACCCCATGGAACTCATCAATGTCAAAATAACTGACATGGAAACCCATAATATACAAATAAAATACATTGAAACAACCCTATTATTGAAAATATTTTTATCACATACCATTAACCACCTATCTATAAAGTGGCCTTTCAAAGGATGGAATATGCACCAGCCCATGCAAAGACACCTCTTTCTTAAATAAGGAGGTCGATTGGTTCTAAGGTCAATAAACAATTCAACAATCATCTTTTTGGTTATATCAAATTATTTTACCTCTTCCTTACTAATATAATTTGAGTAGTACGCCCAAAGGGGTTGGATCCAATGGTGAAAAAAGAGGATTTTTCATCATTGGGCAAGGTCCAATTCATGTGAGGGCCTAACCTGGAGCCATGGGGGCACCATTAGCAAGAGATCGAACATGTGGTTGCACCCAGAGATATTATGTTAAAATAATATCGTGACCCATGCACACATAAGTGGATCAAATCCCACCCCTATGTCCTCCAATTTTGAAATCCCAAAGGGGTTAGATCCAATGGTGGAAAGTGAGGCATTTTTCACCATTGGGAAAGGTTCAATTCCTATGAGGGCCTAATCTAGGGCCATGGGGCACCTTGAGGTAGTGGTTGAACGTGTGGTTGCACCCAGAGATATTATATTGAATAATAGTGTGACCTGTGCACACATAAGTGGATCAAAGCCCACCCTCATGTCCTCCAATTGAAGAATAGTCAGTGATGGAATGTACTGTTAAGGCACTCCATTATGTGAAGTCATTGGTTTGAAACCCTCGATTTACCATGTGTGTTGTGTGAGGGGCGGTTTGGAATGAATGGGGTTATAGCGGTAGCATTCAAATAACATGACCAAGTGTCACGTGAGTATGTGCCTGACTAGTTGTCGATTTCCCCAGTAAAAAAAAAATATCATTTGAGTAGTACTCTTTAATACTATCCCTATATTTGAATATTTCACATAATTGGCCATGAAAAAGGTCAATGAAAGCAACAATACTATTAGGAAAAGGCACCAATAAAAGATGAAATGGCTCTTTAGTGTTCCTAAGTTCATGAATTGGATTTGTGAGTTCATCTAAACATTAATTAATTTTAATGTATAGGTCTTGTGGGGGGTTAGGGTTTTGGTTTTGGATCAATGTTTTGCACCATACTAGCATAATAAAAGTTCCATTTAAACAATAAAACATATTTTTAAAAATTATGTAAATTTATATAATTTAATAAAAAAATGGATTTCAATTAAAAACCACCTAGAAATGAGATCTCCTCTATGATTCCAACCTCCCTCCTACTTTCAGTCACTAATAGAAGGAAGAAGAAAACAATGAAAAGACAAAGATATTCAATAGTTGTTGTTTTATCAATAACTTTATGGGCAAGAAGTTCATTTTTTTCATCCAATGACATTAGTAGTCATAACTTTATTAATGACCTTGTGAGCAAGATACCCATATTTTTCAATTAGTTATCTACCACAATTTCTTACTTTTACTTAGTTTTGATTCTATTTTGTGATTAAACACAAAAAGAAAGAAAATACAATGTAGCGATTTTTTTGTCAACCATTGAATTTAAAGCATTGTATTTGGAATTTAAACAATTACAATGGTTGTAGGGACCAAATCTAAAAAAACATAATTTATAACCAAACAAAAAGCTTTGGCTATACTTTAATTAATTTTTTTTATTTTTAATAATTGTGAATTCTATAGACTTAGAGATAAGTTTTGTGAATGTAAAGAGATTAGAAATCTCAGCGATAAAAAGGCTACACAACTATGTGATTATTTTTTTCTAATTAATAATTTATTATTATGATATATTTATGATTTTTTTTAATTTACTTGCGAACTGTAGTTATCTATATAAATGGATGAATGTTCAATGTTTGTGAAAAAAAACGATGTTTTATAATTTTATAAAGAGCATTAATTAATATTCACTTACCGACTTGAAATAAATACACCATATTTTGAGAAAGAGCTTCCTTGCATAAAGATATAACACCTCACTTCGAAAGCAAAAAGAATCTTTATCAACTTGACACAAATAAATTTAAATAGATTTATCATGTTGCTTGTGGAGTGGGGCAAGAAAAGCTCTCTCTGTGCCATGCGCTGTGCGGCTCTCACTAGTGACATTCTCTTGCCCGGAAGCGAAATGGGAAAATCATTGCTAAATGATTTGATTTGAATTGCTAAAAAGGTAACAAGATGCACTTGAATATTTGTGTCGTAATTATAATGGTTATACATATATTGTTTATAATAAGGTTAAATAATTGTTATAAATATATTGTTTTAATAATGGAAATATTACTGAAGTTTACTAAGATATACATATTTTATTTTTTTTGGATTTGAATATGTGACTTTTAAAAAGGGAATACATATTCTTAACTGAAGTTTACGAAGATATACATATTTTATTTTTTTTGGATTTGAATATGTGACTTTTAAAAAGGGAATACATATTCTTAACTATTAGACACATTCAGGTTGTATAAAATGCATCTATTAAACCAATATAAATAATATACAAAACTAGAATCTACATATATTGATGGAATGCTAAAAATTTCTAAAAACGTAGCAAGGATTTGATAAAAACCACTTTTTTTCCCAAAAAAATTCACTTTATATTAATAAGGTAATATAAACTGGTCTTTACAAAGAGTTCACATACAAAAATTCTACAATACAATGCCCTTATCAGGATAGTGTAGCTGACAGAATCTAGTCTCTGAAACCCATTACATCCTCAACAAAAAAAACCAATCTGCCAAATGGCTGAGAGGGATAAATAGTGACTAACAAGTCAAAAGAAAGAAAGTCCATAACGATAACAACTTTATCCCAAATTGAAATAGTAGGAAACTAGTAAAAAATCTAAGATCGCAAAATCTAATAAAGTTCAAGTGATAGAAGAGGACCCTCATGTTCCTCGACGCACTGGAAATAGTAGATTTTTCCAAGATCTTTGAGAAGTGTTTGCTTTGAGAGTCTATCATCCACTTCATTGTCTTCTCTATAAACATGAGTAAAAGAGATAGAAAGGAAGTGGTCAATTAGTCTCCTTAATCTGAGTTTCCAACAATCTAATGTAACAACTTGGAGGCAACCCTTCTCCTTTAACCAATCAATGATAACCTTGGAGTCACCCTGAACTTGGATGGATTGGATGGAAAGTCGGGAAGCGAGTGTGAGTAGTGCCCAGACTCCCAACAATTCTGCTCTGGTGTTTGTCCCCTGCCCACAATTGATTAACCATTTGTAGTTGCATTGTCCATCCAACTTGATAATGCCTCATGCACCACTATTCAGGCCCGAAGACTCTACTGCTCCATCAAACCAACCATTCAGTCCACTCCAATTGTGGAAGCAATGCCCCTTTTTCCGATAAATATCACTCGGAATCACTTTATGATCCTGCAAGGCAACTGTAACTCGATGGACCACCCGCTGAATGGATGAGTGTTGATCTTCAAAAAGTACTATATTCCTTTCCTTCCACACAAACCAGTAGATGTATGCTGACAAAGTTAAATGTATTGCTTTGTGTTTATGCTAGGTATTGAAACAATCCTTAAGACTGGTGCCCGACCAAGTAACCAATGAGTTAAAATGAAGTAATAATATGTTCCAAACCGCCACAGTAAACTCACAGTCAACGAGCATATGGTGTGTAGCCTCATGGTTAGTTTTGCAGAGAATACAAATGCCAGGTCCTATGAAACCTCTTCGTTGTAGTACCTCCAAGGTGAGGATTCTGTTTTCAACTACCAACCAAATGAAAATTTTGATTTTTATAGGGCAGATCCAAGACCAAAGTGCCTTTCTCTAGCCACGGATCGTATGAGTTCATTTCTTTTTTTCCACTGCCAAGTTAAATATTTTGACCGAGGTAATACCCATCTGGTCTCCACCTGTCCAGATTAAGACTTCTGGTGAATCGTGTAAGAGGATGCCTGAGTTGATGAGGTCGCATCTAAAATTTTTCCATTCAATCAGTAGGTGCCCTGTTATATTTAATGCCCCTTTAGAGTACCAATTTGTTGATGTTATTCCCGCTAGGGTATCCTCAACTTCCTGGTAGAGGTAATGAATCCCTTGCCTATTGATTGCTTGAATAAGTTCCTCCGATAAAATGGTTGACTCCCCCATGCCCAAGATGTGATCATGACCGATCAGAATAGTGTGTCATGTACCGGGTCTCCACGCAATCCAGTGAAGGAGAATATGCACATATTTTAATATGTGGACCCAAGGTTGTGATCCTTTTGTCCGACAATTGCTAACAATACGAAGCCAATTGTCCATTGAAATGGCTGGAAAGTATTTGGATTTTAATACCCGATGCCAGAGGCCATCGTGCATCAAGGCCCTCCATAGGGTGTTTGCTGCCAAGGCTCTGCCAAAACAAGGTATGTTTCTCAGTCCCCACCCCCCAAGGGTTTTAGGGCGAGCAATGAGATTCCAGTTGCAAAGGTGGAAGATTTTTTTTTTCTTGCAGCGAGACCAAAGAAAACCAAATATAATTTGGCGGATCCTATGAAGGATAGTGGCAGATATGTTTGATAAGGCCAACCAATACACTGGTTGACTCTCAAGAATTGCTTTTATCAAGACTAGGCGGCCCCGATGGACAACCACCGGTTGCACCAATGTCTAATTCTCTTTTCATATTTTTCTAAAAGCCATAACCAGTCCTCATTTTTGTACTGACCCATCTTCAGAAAATATCCAAGATACTTGAATCCCTTCTCCAGATCCTGAATTTGATATTGATAATGTGCTTTAATACCATCAAGTACCTATTGACTGACACCAAACTGCAAGAAAGTAGTTTTTTGTGCATTCATATGAAGGCTTGTTGCACTACATAAAAGATGCAAGATTTTGTTAATTTCCCTCGATTCCTCCAAGGAAGATTTTGTCATGATTAAGACATTGTCAACAAATAAAAGATGTAGAATTTGAATGTATCTGGAAACCTTGATTCCTGTCAGAAGTCCTTCCTCTTGTCTATGCTTAAGTGCCAAACTCAAGCCTTCCATAATCAAAACAAATAATAAAGGCGAGAGTGGGAAACCCTACCTGAGACCCCTTTCATTGTGGAAGAAATTTGATGGATTGCCATTAATCAAAATTGCAAATGTCGCCGAAGTAATACAACCCATGATCTAGTTGGTAGTCGGAAGGCCAAAGCCACTTTGCAATAAAACCAGTCTGAGAAAGTCCCAACTGATAGTGTCATAGGGTCTTTTTAAGTCGATCTTGAGTATAAGTGCATGCAGTTTTTTTTCTCTGATGTTGTAAAGACACTCTTGGGTAGTTCCTATCACATCTATGATTTGTCTTCCTTTTAAGAATCAAAATTGCTCCTTTGAAAGTGTGCGTGAAAGGATCAGCCTGAGTCTCATGGAAATGATTTTAGTAATGATTTTGTAGCAGATATTACATAAAGCGATCGGTCGGAAATCGCTAAAGGCAGCGAGTTTCTTTAATGGATAGTAGTAAATCATTAGCAACCAACTCAAAAAAAGAAGTGTAGAACTCCACAGTCCGCCTGTCAGGGCCCAGACTTTTTTCTTTGGTCATGCCTTTTAGTACCTCAAAGATTTCTTCTTTTGTAACTACAGATTCTAAGATGTGGATGTCTTCTGCCATAAACAAATTAGGATACAGTCTCACTAAATCAACTTTATCAATAATAGTGTTTTGTTCCGGAGTTTTGTAAAAGGAGGAAAAGTGGAACATTGCTTGTCTTTTTATGGCTTCCTGACCAAGATGAATATGTCCCTCGTCATCTTGGATTTCCCACAGGTACTTTTTATTGTGTCTGTGGCTAACGAAACTATGGAATCACTTTGTGTTTTTATTGCCAGATTTTATCCACGTGGCCCTACTTTTCAGGCACCATTGTTCTTCTTCCTTAATCAATAATTTATTCCGTTCAGTTTCATAGTGTTTTAATCTGATATTCAGGTCAGAATTGTGGCCAATGTTGAGGCTTGAATGTAGTAGACCAGCATACTCTGCTTCTAAATTTTCATAAAGTAAAGTTTCCTTCTGTTTCTTTTCTGAAAGCCAGACTTTCACTTGAGCTTTTAACTTGATGAGTTTGGCAACGAGTCAGTGTTGTACACCTTCCTCTCTAGTTTTCTGAATAGAACACCAAAATGAGTGAACAAGATCACTAAATGACTCGTCACACAAATGAGTTGGATTAAATTTGTATGGATATGCAATCTTTTTGAGTCCATAGTCTAGTTGGAAAAAAATAGGTGCATGATCCAAAACAAATGGATAATTTACCCATGATCTGGACCTAACAGTGTCAATCAGAAGTGAAGCTGAGACAAAGACTTTGTCCAATCATTTTTGAATGCTTTGGCTCCCGATTCTTCCATTGCGCCAAGTAGGCACCAGCTCTATCGGTCGGACATCCACTAATTGATTTTTACCAAAGAGGTTCGTGAAGTATCCTCCCAGAGAATCTATAATTGCGTCGGCACCCCAAACTTCCTCAATGCTAGTGGTAAAATTAATATCCCCCGCTAGTATGAGTGAGTCCAAAGTTAGAAAACCTTTAGCTTGAACTTGATCCCAAAAAACTCAGTGATCATAACACGACCCATATGAATTTATGAGAGAAATCTTTTTATTATCCGGAAGATGTGTACCTGTAATAAAAATTCCACCTACACATAGAAAAGGTTCCAGATAAAAAATAGTGGGATTCCATGCAACTAGAAGTCCTCCCAACTTCCCCCTGGAGCTGAGAGCACAAACCATCCAGGAGGGACAAAGAGAGCAAAGAAATTTTCAAGTGTTTTCTTCATCCACCAGGGTTTCTTCAAAACAGATAATGTTGGGCTTGTTGATGTCTATGAGTCTGTGCAAAGAAGGCAGTTTATGGGGCCCTCCCACCTCCCTTATGTTAAGGGAGAGGAGGATCATGATTTATCCCTGGCTAGGGCTTTCATGCCTCTAAGCTCCCCTGTGTCTGAAGTTGAAGATGTGTGCGAAAAAGTAGCTGATAGAGTCTGCCCTACCTTCTTTAGGGCACTTTGGGTTTTAATTGGAGAGATCTTCAATCCCAACCCTCGAGACCAGTCTATATTCTTCCCATGGAGGGATTCTGAAGTGGGAGAGGGTTTGATGGGATGGAAAATTTTGGCCCCATGTTGCACCTCCAAACCCCAGAAGGTCGGTAGTGGGATGGTGTTATCAGTGTCAAGGCAGATAGGTATCGTAGAATCAATATTGGTGTTGCGAGCTTATCCCTTCAAAAGACCAAGAGAATCAGGAGATAAGTTCCTAAGAACACTAGTCGAAATCCCTTGTTGTGCATCTAAATACCAGTAAGTGGGTAGTAGGTTAGGACTGTCTGAATCACTACAGGAGGGTCCCGAGGAAGCAACAACTACCAATGGAATGGTGGAGCCCTGTGTGTCACTTGATAAAGGGAGAGGGTTTGCTAGTGGGGATGGTGGCAAAGCTTCGACCGACTGTGGAGGCTAATGAATAACATAAGTAGGGGCAGAAGGTGTCTCTAATAATGCAGGGACTCGAAGACTAGCCGAGGAAAGTTCATTGGTAAAGGTAGAAAGAGTAGAGGTGGTCACAAAATTCAGGTCTATGGAGTTTTCTAAGTAGTCTCTTTCCCAGACTGAAAGCTTGAAGAAAATAATTGGGCAGTAAGTTTTCAACTTACCAATGAGCGTTCCCGAGAGTTCGCCATCAGGATCAACTCCAATATCTCATGGAATAGAAGTTGTACTAGCATCCTCCTCTTCACTCAAATAGGTAGCAGAGTGTAGTTCTTCCAAGTGATCCTCAGACCTCCCAAAGCCACACCTATAAGTACAATCATTCCTAAGATGGCTCGTTTGACGACAATGGGAGAAATGAAAGAGGATCCCCAAGTAGTCCAGTCGTTGGATCATAATCTGTCTGCGCCACTCAAGTTCCAATGACTCCATCAACCCTGCGTGAATGTCAATCTCAACCAAGACTCGCGCCATGTGTTTGTCTTGGGAGATAAGACACTTTTCATCGACTTTGAGGAAGCGACCAAGAATATTACCAATGGCCCTCAGAGCCGGATTGTTCCACAAGTTAAGAATAAGACCCAGTAGGAGGACCCAAATGTGGTGAAGGTTAAAATAATCAATGGTTGGGTCAAAGCCTGTTTGCTAATGCTTTAACATGATGTTTCTACCTTCATAAGCCCAGAAACTAGAGGGTATAAGTTCAACATCTTCTAAGGAGTTACAGACTAAACCGAACCAACCGAAATTGAGGGTCCAGTGCTTCGGCAGGTAGCTCAGGATTGAAAACTAGTGGGAATGCATCAAGTCACTAAAAGTGATAGAGATCCTTGTCTTGTAAGCAAAATGTCCAACTAAATCACAAAGCAATAGTTGGCATGTTTCCTCCAACCCAACATCCATCCTGATCACCAGTCTTCGCCTTTGTTTTTTTGGCTTCCATACCTTGCCCGAGGTTTTACTCCTCACAAGTTTCAAACTGTGATTCTCTGGATAAGTTACCACTGGAATGTGATCTACCTCAGGAGGCCCCTGACATGGGCCAGATCCCAGTCTGTTGTTAAAAGGAAAAACCCAGTTACTAGCCTCGTGTTTGGTGGGTTCAGTAGTCGGGCGTCCCTCATAGTGTAAAACCAAGAGTGCGAGAGAAGTAAACAGTGTATTCTTTGTCTCCACACTAGTGAAATCCAAGGAAGGAGGCATATGGGCCTTAGTTGTATGGTGTAATGACTCATTAAGTTGATTAACTTTGTTCAACAGATAAATGACTTAAATGGCTAAATGACTCTATATAGAGAGAGAAAGAGATAGAGTAATTGAAAGTAAAAAGAAATGATTTAGTTAATAGGTGCTTTCTAGTTTCAAGAATGAGAGAGATGAGTAATTCCTTCAATACCCAATATTATGGAGTTCACATATGGAATTAAAAAATATATATTAATAAGAAAAAAACAATTTCAATGTGGGCCAAAAATAAATATTTCTATGTTCACCCATATATATATATATATATATATATATATATATATATATATAACAACTTGGCATTTAAAAAACTATTTTAACATCCATCTTAAGTAAAATACTTTTATATCAATTTAATATAGAGAAAATAATTGAAACTGAAAAAACGTTATTCTACACATAGATGCTTTCTACATATGAGGGATATGTAGTTAAGTATTCTTTTAATGCTTAATATGTAGTTAGCATATATATAACAAATGAAAGTGAAAAATTATTATGGTTAAAACATTTAATTGTCAGTTGAGTATGAGGGAGATGTGAAATTGTTTTCATTCTTAACATGGACTTCACACACACACACACACACACACACACACACACACACACACATATAAAGACCCATTTTAGATCCATATTAATTCCAAATACTTAGAAATGCAAATATTTTTTCAAATTCTATTATCTAAAGAAAGTTGCATCTTTAAGAATTTGATGTCTCTGGTCCGTGATAGATCCAAAGTTAATATAAATCTAAGCTAATTTATATATCATTTAATCCCAATGACAAAAAAAATTATAAAAATATAAAATAACCAACAATTACAACATTAGGCTAAAATTCACATCACAAATAACAATTAGAATCAAATTACATAAATACATTCAATGATGTTGCAGATGAAACTTCAAAAACATTATCAAGCACTAAAAAGAGACTGGTAAACAAAACATAGGAACTTGATTTACCACAAAAGTTAGAATTGTGCGTGGGAGATTAAAAGATGAATCTTAAAAAGACAATGAATGTCAAAAAAACAAAGTCTCTAATGTTCTGCTATGAATAAGATCAACTAAGTTTGCCTTCCTTTGATAGAATTTAGTGTCTTCTCTCGGAAAAAAACTTTGAATAATTTATGTATCCATACTTCAATTTGTTTTACCAAACTGTGCTATTTATTTTCAAACATTTTAAGTACCTATTAAGCACAAGTTCAACAAAACTCTAGTTATTTTGGGAGATTTATGTTGAATGTGAAAAGATGGTTTCCAATATTCTCTCCCACAGATCGCTATGGCAGTTCTGGAAATTAACAAGATTATTGCCACTATTTAGCAAAGATAAGATCAAGTAGTTTGGTAATTAATGCAAGTAGTTTACTTAATTGTGGGATAAATGGTTTAAATATGTAGTTCTTAGAGGCAGATATTGAGTCATGACTACAATCCTTCTTATGGGTTGTATTGTAAATCTTTTTGATTGATAAATAAGAATATTGATTTCCATTGCCTCATGCTTCTGGGTTGTATTGTAAATCTCCTTGATTGATAAATAAGAATATGGATTTCCATTGTCTCATGGATATTTCCTTGATAAAGGTTTTACCACTTAAATTCATGTGCAATGCTTTGTGTGTTTGTTATTTGGTCTTTCTATCTTACAAATTCGTTTTCTCTGGTCTCATGGGCCCAACAAGTGGTATCAAAGCATAGAGTTAGAGTTGAAGAATATGAGAGCTAGGAAAAATACCTATCTAGAATCAAATCCGTAGAGGAAGTTGTTGGTCGCTAGGGTCGTAGTCGTAAAGAGAATGGTCGCTCATGCACAGAGGAAACAGAAGGTCAGTTGTTGTTAGTTGTTTTATTTATTTCTTGGTCAAGGGTACCATGGATTCAAAGAGATCTTGTGGATGGGAAGCAATCTATGTAGCTAGTTGAAGAGATGGTGCAGACATGGAGAGAGCCCAATCGTGAAAGAGAGTATCTCATGTTCAAGGAAGCCGTGTATAATCTACTTTGGGAGTTTATGCCAAGCCTAGGATATAAAATATCTCTCACACTTATCTCTGTCTCAAGGCACTCCACCTGTACAGAATGATGATAATCTCGCCACTCTAGTCAGAGGCCAGGGTCACATGCTAGAGGAGCTCAAGCTGGAGAAATTCTCTGAGTTCTCTACCTGAGGGTTCAAGGAAGTGGCGCATGGTTTCAAATCTCTTAAGAAATCAATGTTGGACGAGAGTCAAATTGAAGAGGAAATGAGATCCATTCAAATTCAGTGCGAGGGATTTCACGACATCGGTATTGTGGCTAGATCTGGGACACAAAACCTAGAAGTGCCACATGTGGATCTTGTGGTCGGGGATGATGACACCTGCATGGCACACAATGGTGAGATTCATTGATAAGTTGTCAAGTGTCAGGTTCTCGAGGGAACTAGATGTCGAAGTTAGAAGTCGTCACCAAGATCAAGAATGATAAGAGATGTGGTATTGGTGAAGGAGAAAGGAGGAAATCCCATAGAGGCATCAAATTGTGGGACACAGTGAACGCCATTAAGGACGGAAGGCTCGATCCTTCATAATTGGTTACTCTTGAAGTCCATGAAGGGGACAATGGTCGATTCTAGGGAGAGAACAACCAAAGGTTGTATGTGCTACATGAGGTCGGTGTTCCATCAATTAACATGAAGATAAAGTCCAACAATTTCAAATCCCATCATACTACCTCAAGGACATCACACCCTATAGAAGGAAAGACATATTTTTTGTATTGTTCATGGAGGTGGTAGAAGACTCAATCATGAAGGTTGTAATAGAGTTGCTAGAGGGAAATATGGGCACCAAATGTTGGTGTTGAGGGTGAAGGCGTCGATGCCTTTGCTATGGGTGAGTTGGATCCTGGAGATGGATTTACACTCCAACCTGTCCGAGGATGTGGCCATTATGTAGGATCACACCCAACAAAGAAACAAATGGATAGTGGACCAGATTACTCTGCAAAGAGGGTTTAAAGGAAGGAAGAAAGCATCTGATCTATTACATTCAAGTGATTTGAGATCTTACATTTTGGATTTCTTGTTTCTTGTTGTATTTATGTTTGAATTGTATTGGAGTTACTGAGGATGGATACTCTAGTGTGGAGGTCCACGTTACTCACATGGATGAAATATCCTTAGTTGGGCGAATTGAACCCAAAACATTCTTGGCGAGAAAGGGAAGAGAAACTTGGTTTCAATGGTTGTGTTAAGAGCTTTAGAATGTTTTGGTTGTGGGGGTCTGTTCCACCATGTCGATGTATGGGAAAGATTCGCGGGGAGGATCCCTGGAGATCAATGTGGACTTGGCCACGAAAGATGAAAGGAGTAGGAACCAACAAGATTGTGTTCAAGTGGATTGTTATATCGATTTTATTAGTAGGGGTGGTGACGCTCATTGTCAAATTAGTGCCTAGGCATAACTATTATCTATGTGGTGTTGCATCAATCTCTAAAATGTTGAAATAATGTAACTGCAAAGAGTATTCTTCTTATTATTGTTATTTTATTCATAGGATTAATCCCCATTGTGGATTAATCATGTCGGTAATTGTATTAGGACCAATTCCCCTTTTGCGGATTGGTCAACAAACAATTATAATAGGTAGAATAAGAAGTTGACCCCAACAGTTAATTAAGAGACCCAGAAATATAATAAAGGTGGGTTTACCCACCCAGATTGAGAAGTCGGCCCTGCCAGTGAAGAGACACTTCACATGTGCCAGAAATTGTATAAATACAGGAGGCTAGCGCCTCATTTGAAAACAACTCACTTGCTCAGTTTGAGAGACAAGTTATGATCTTTTACCGGCAAAAGAGAGAGGGAGAAGAGTGGCGCGTCTTTTGGAGAGGACTATCTGTATTGGTTTGAGTTATCTCTTGACATTGTACTGGCAATTTATGATAAGGAAGTTTTTGTTGGGTTTTCTTCCCCTAGAGGGTTTCCCAGGATAAATGTTGTGTCTCTTGTG
>JZKD02S1675784.1:194287-207256 GCA_000966675.3 Picea glauca
CCTTAAAGGTACAATGGATTATGGTCTCAGCTATGATGGAGATCATGACTTCACATTGAGTGGATATACTGATGCAGATTGGGCAGGAAGCATTGCAGATAGAAAAAGCACTTCCAGATGTTGTTTCAGTTTGGGATCAGCCATGATCTCATGGCAGAGTAGGAAGAAATCCAGTATTTCTCTCATCACAACAGAAGCAGAGTACATTTCCGCATGTTCTGCTAGCTGCGAAGCTATATGGCTTCAAAGGTTGTTGACTGGCCTATTTGACTTGGAGATGAGAGCAACCGTGATTCTATGTGACAACCAGAGCTGCATAAAGATGATAGAGAATCATGTATTCCATGATAGGTCGAAGCACATAGAGATCCGCTATCATTTCATCCACGACATGGTACAGAGAGGAGCCTTGAAGCTCCAGTACATTAGCATGGATGAACAGGTTGTTGATGTGTTGACCAATCCTTTATCTCATGTAAAGTTTGAACACTTTCGAGATAAGCTTGGTATAGTCCGAAAGGACCCTCCCTGAAAGGGGGAGTATATATTTATTCCTTTCTTCTGACCTCGCTGTTAGATGTAAAGAAAGATGTTGTGTGTTCCTTGCTTCTGACCTCACTGTTAGACGTAAAGCAAGATGAGTCATTGCTTCTGACCTCACTGTTAGAAGTAAATCAAGATGTTGTGTGTTCCTTGCTTCTGACCTCACTGTTAGACGTAAAGCAAGATGAGTCATTTCTCCTGACCTCGTTGTTAGACGTAAAGCAAGACGTTCTGTGTTCCTTGCTTCTGACCTCACTATTAGACGTAAAACAAGATGATTCCTTGCTTCTGACCTCACTATTAGACGTAAAACAAGATGATTCCTTGCTTCTGACCTCATTGTTAGACGTAAAGCAAGATGATGATGATTCCTCACTTCTGACCTCGTTGTTAGACGTAAAGCGAGATGATGTGTGATTCCTTTCTTCTGACCTAGCTATTAGACGTAAAGCAAGATGATTCCTCGCTTCTGACCTCGTTGTTAGATGTAAAGCGAGATGTTGATGTGTTCCTTGCTTCTGACCTAGTTGTTAGACGTAAATCAAGATGATTCCTCACTTCTGACCTCATTGTTAGACATAAAGCGAGACGTTGATGTGTTCCTTGCTTCTGAACCAGTTGTTAGACGTAAAGCAAGATGATATATATATACCTTGCTTATGACCTAGTTGTTAGACGTAAAGCAAGATGTGACTGACACTGAACTACCAGCTTATCAGCTGTGACATTGATCTAGTGAAGTACTGTGATGTGCCAGCCTAGTGCTGTGATGAGGTATCATTTTTATTGATGCATATTGATGCAGATGATGATGGCATTCTTTCGAGAATGATGATGTTGTCGATGAAGAAAACTTCTGATGACTCATAAATGTGCTAGCCAATGTTTCAAGATGATATTGACGATACTATCCTCCTGATGCCACTGATGATGTAGAGCTCTCTCGCCTGATGTTGTTGAAGAATACCCTTCTTGTTAAGGGGGAGTGTTGAAATAATGTAACTTCAAAGAGTATTTTTATTATTATTGTTATTTTATTCATAGGATTAATCCCCATTGTGGATGAATCATGTCGGTAATTGTATTAGGACCAATTCCCCTTTTGTGGATTGGTCAACAGACAATTATAATAGGTAGAATAAGAAGTCGGGCCCAACAGTTAATTAAGAGACCCAGAAATATAATAAAGGTGGGTTTACCCACCCAGATTGAGAAGTCGACCCTGCCAGTGAAGAGACACTTCACACGTGCCAAAACTTGTATAAATACAGGAGGCTAGTGCCTCATTTGACAACAACTCACTTGCTTAGTTTGAGAGACAAGTTCTGATCTATTACCAGAAAAAGAGAGAGGGAGAAGAGTGGTGCATCTTTTGGAGAGGACTATCTGTATTGGTTTAAGTTATCTCTTGATATTGTATTGGCAATTTATGATAAGGAATTTTTTGTTGGGTTTTCTTCCCCTAGAGGGTTTCCCGAGATAAATGTTGTGTCTCTTGTGAATGTGTATTTCTCAGTGATCTTGTTCTTATGATGCTATTATATATTGAAATGAAAAGAACTATAATAATGGCATAAACATTAACATAAAATAGGGGATAATATTTTCTGTAGTTTTTTGAAATGGTCGGGGATAATATTTTCTATAGTTTTTTTAAATGGCCAGCAAGGGAGAGGGGCCCTACAATCAGTATAGACCTTGGTACAATGTATTGTGTGTTAGGGTGTGTTGGGTATAGACCTTGGTACGATGTATTCAATATAGACCTTGATAGAGAATCGTTCATGAAGGTTTCTAACAAGGAAGAGGAAAGAGCCAATGAGAGAGAAGAACCACTTTCAAATAAAACCTATGAAGAAGAAGTCAAGGCCATATTTGGTCAAGGTTTCTATTGAAAAGTTCAAGGTGGAGTATTGAAGGTGTCTAGGTAAGAAAGGTGGGTAAATATTTCTCTATAAAAAGGATGATGTGTTTAGAGCTTTGTGGTGAAACGAGTAGTGGCAAGTCAATCAAGTGTTTTGAGAATAGATGATGCATGTGAGTTCACATCTTTGTGTTGATGTTTGGACAATATAGGAAAGACATTCTCCTAGATTAATAATTAATAATATAATTATTGATTATTAAATAATATATATAATAAGTAATAATAATAAATAAGTAGTTATTTATTATCCAAGGGACGCATCCTTTCGTGGATGGTCACCATATGTTCTCTATATATGGAACACTCATCATTTTAATAATACATCGATCTCACATATGATCTCATATAGAAAAATAAACATGGTATGAGAGCGGGACTAGGCTAACTCCCTCATGGGAGGGCCCAGGATCATGAGAGAAGACATTTCAGCCATAGCTCCTAAAGTTCACATAGATTATTGGGGTGTGTTTGCGGAAGAACCCCCTTGAGGACTGTGGATTATGAAGACACCTTTGTGGAGAAGGGGACATCCTTCACCATGGTATTTTTCCATGGGAGGTGATAAGGGGACATCCTTCACCATGGTAGTTTTCCATGGGAGGTGAGGTGCAAGGAGAGAATCCAGCGAAATAGGAGAAATTGGCACATGGGCTACATCATCAATGGATACCAGTTCTGCAAATTAATTTTTCATGAAGCTTCCACCACCACCAAAGGTCATCCAATCCAATCGTTGGAGGGGATTTCAATGATTGTGTAGTGAAAACTATTCTCAGTCAATGGAATATGATAAAATTTTCATTGCAATATTGGTTGTTATGGAACACGATTGAACAATTATATAAGTTTCCTTGTTTGAATAACACATGATTTGTTGTTTGAACTGCACATGATTTGAACCACCAATCTATCTCACACACACGATGTGGAGAAGCACTTTGTAAATTTGGATCCATTGATCACTTGATCTACCTCAAAGAAATCTATGATGCGATTATTTAAAGTCGGTGACAAGAAAAGGGAGCTCTAGTAGCTAGTCGATACCAACTACCGTGATCTCATCAATTTGTCGATTCCCTCCTCCTCATGAATAAATATTGCCATGCATTATTTTGGAACATCTTGGACATTAGAGTCATTTCATATCTCTCAGAGGTGAAAGTGACAAGTTATTCATGTGAAGCACACAAATTATGACCCTCACACTAATTTAGAAGAGAGGAAAGTGGTGGTGCATGTTCCTGTGCTGTCTTCGAGAACAAAAGGGGAGTTGAAGAATCGACATTCCATGGAGTCCGTGAGGCATTCCATTGACGAAATTGACCAAAAATTAAGGAGATCTTAGTCATGGTGTGATGATGTGCAGTTTCTCTCTGAGTGGCGGGTCTCCCAAAAGAGGCTCATGGAGTCCAAAAACAATCTAAGATTTTCCATGGGAGATGGTCAAACTCGAGCCTTTCCCTTTCCCTCTATTCTGGGATCGCCTAATGATACAAAAAATAAAATAAAAAACTAGAAAGTTTGAATCACATTGAGTGGTATGATGTGTTGTGTTATCTACTGGTGGACCTCTAGTCAAGGTTACTTCAGAGGCATTCTTTGATAGGAAGATGGAGCACAAGGTCAACAACCTGCACATGTTGGGAAGAAAGTTTAAAGAAGAGGAATTCCATGAGAATTCTAGAGGATGCTTATTGATAAGAGAAGTATGTGGTTTGATATATGCACCATGCTAAGAGGATATTTTTAGTTGTTGGACGAAGGTTTATTTTGTGATGCGGGAAAGACCATGAGGTTGGATGATAAGGCAATGAGTGTCTTTGTTGAAGGCATCAAGAACGAATCCGTCCATAGAAGATTATGCCAGTGAAAGAAGTCATCAATTGATTGGTCATAAGTCTACTGGAACAATTGTGTAGGAGGGAATGTAGACTTCATATTAACATGCCTCAAATGGTCAGATGAAGGAACCAAGACATTTGTTTCGTGAGGAAACCTTGATATGTCTTGGGGGACATTGGTTCCATGAGGGAACCTCGATGTATCCTAGAGATGTTTGAGGAAGGGATCAAGAGGGAGTACACCGTTCCTTACAGCCCTGAACAAAATGGGTTCACAGAGAGGAAGAACATATCTACTTTTGAGGCAGTAAAGGTGATGATTCATGATCAACATTTATCTATATTTCTATGGGTAGAGGCATCAATCATTGTAGTGTATGTTCAGAACAGAAGTCCTCATAAGACTTTGAGGAACATGAATCTTGAGGAGGATTTCACCGGAGTGAAGCTTGAGGTTGGACACTTCAGGATATTTGGGTGTCGAGTATACATTCATGTACCCAAGGATATAAGGACCAAGAGAAACCCTTCAGGCAGAAAGGGTACATTTTTTGGGTAAAGTGATTCTTCGAAGGCATATTGGATCTACATCCCTGGTCAGAGATAGATTGAGGTGAGAAGAGATGTTACCTTTGAGGAGGAGTTATCCTTTAGGATATCTAGAGGATATCACATAGAGATTGATAGTGAGAGACAAGATGATATGGTGCCTTCTCCCCCTCTCCCTCCAGTAGTTCAGAGGGAGACATTTGAGCCTATTGATCCAATTGATCTTGTTGATCTTGTAGCTCCTGTTGATGTTCCCAGATATATTGTAGTAGGTTGGAAGAGATCTGCATGGGCTCATCAAAATCTGTAGGAGGAAGAAGGACATGCAACTCATGGTACCTTCCGAGAGAGGAAGAGACCTCAGAGATATTCATGCTATGCCACAACTATGAGTCACATCATTGATTTCGAGCCTTCCTGTTATGAGGAGGCATCTATTCAATATGTATGGATAGATGAAATGATGGAGGAGTATCAATACATTATGAATAATGATGTGTGGGATATTGTTCTAAGACCTGAGGGTAAGTATTTAGTGACTTACAAGTTGATCTATAAGATCAAACACACAGCTGATGATAGCATCGAGAAGCAAAAAACAAGATTTATTGCTAGACGATTCTTTTAGGTGGAGGGAATAGATTATGAGACATTTGTTCCTATTGCTCGATACACTTATATCCAGATGATTATTTCCCTTGAAACATTCATGGGTTCGAGACTACAACAGATGGATGTGAAGACAATGCTTCCCAATGGAGATATTGAGGAAGAAGTATACATTGATCATCCATATGGTTTCGTGATACATGAGAAGGAGTCTCATGTGTGCAGGTTGAAGAAGGTCCTGTATGGACTCAAGCAGACACCTCGAGCTTGGTATGAGAAGATTGATGGAAAACTAATGAGTTTGGGCTTCAACAAAAGTGTTTTTGATCCCAACCTATACTACAAGACTATTAATGGTGAGTCCCTAATTTTGGTCTTCTACATTGATGATTTATTCCTCACATGTACAAAAAACCTTATTGTTGAATGCAAGTATGTGTTGGTCTCTGAGTTTGAGATGAAGGACCTTGGTATGATGCACTACTTCTTGGAAGTAGAGGTGTGGAATAGAATTGATGAGATATTCCTGAGTTAGGGGAAGTACACAATTGAGATATTGAAGAAGTTTGGGATGCCGAACCATAAGCCCATGGTTACACCAATGGTGAAAAATCTAAAGAAACTAAGTGTGTCTTCTTCCAATTATTATGAGATTGATCCGACCTTGTACAGATAGATGATTGGATGATTGATGCATATGGTTAAGACCAAACCATATATTTTCTAGGAAGTGAATGCACTTAGCCATTTTATGAGTCAGCTGAGAAATACACATTGGATTGTTGCAAAGCATGTGTTGAGATACCTGGAAGGCATAGTTGGACATGGTTTGAGATACACTTCCAGTATTGACATGAGATTGCAGGAATATACTGAATCTAATTGGGCAGGGAGCATAGTGGACATGAAGAGCACCTTTGGGTGTTTCTTCACTTTGGTATTTTCCATGGTTTCTTGGTGTAGCAGGAAAGAAACTTTGGTGGATTTGAGCACTGCAGAAGTAGAGTACATTGCATTGAGTGTGGTAGTCCGGAAGCAGTGTGGCTTCACAAGCTCCTTACATATTTATTTGGACATGTTTTTTATTCCACCATTATTCATTGTGATAGCCATAATTGTGTGAAGATCTCAGAGAATTCAGTGTTTCCTGACAAATCGAAACACATTGAGATCAAGTCCCATTACATCCAAGACATGGTGTAGAGGAAGGAAGTACTAGTGCACTACCTTTCAACATATGAGGAGGTTGTTGATGTTATTACCAGACCCATTACCAGGATGAAGTTTGAGTACTTCCGTGAAAGACCTGGCGTGACAAAGAATGCCTCTGTTATTGAGAGGGATTGTTGATGTTTTCATCTTCCTAAGACATTCTCTAGATCGTACTCCTCTATGACTGAGTTGAGTTGATATGTGAGGACACTTATCCGAGAGGGATAAGTGGGTTTGGGCTTATATCCAAACATCCCTTGTGGAGAGCACATGAGGACACATCCCATGTGAAGAGAACATGAGGACACATGAAGGGAGTTGACCTTGATGTCATACACTATGGGGAGTTGACCCTAGTGTTTCTAGATGGAGTAGCCTCTAGAAGTATAGATCATACTCCTCTCTGATTGATTTGAGTTGATCTGTGAGGACACTTTTCCAAGAGGGATAAGTGGGTTTAGGCTTATATCCCAATGTCCCTTATGGAGAGGACATGAGGACACATGCATTGTGGAGAGCACATGAGGACACATCAAGGGAGTTGACCTTGATCTTACACATTATGGAGTTGACCCTACTTTTTCTAGAGGGAGTAGCCTCTAGAAGTTGACATGGGAGTGCCATGCGTGAGAAATATTTTTTCTACAATATATTGAGTAATAATAAGATGAACCATCTCCAAGTTTGGGTTGCAGACCAAGGGAGATAAGATGCATTTATCACAAAGTTGTACTTGTGGTAAATGGGCCAAAGCGTAGTCCTTCCTTGATCATGACAAGGAATAATATAAACTCAAGGTGCTTGAGGTGTTTTCCATGTGTCAATTAGCATCAAGCCAACTTTCACTCACAGGGGTGTACCTATGTTGAATGACCCTGGTGTGGTATTTTTCCTATTTATGGTGATTTTAAAAGGAATGATAAAGACTCAAGATGCCATCACATGCAAACCCAGAGTGAGCCTGATCTCATAGAGAGTCAGTTGACTCAGAGGGAGAGTCGCAGGGAGAGTTTCCCCTCAATTCAAGTGGGAGAGAGACATCTCCAAGCACTGATAGACATGCGTCATGAGTCTAAGGCGAAGTTTGTATACTTCAAATAAAAACTTGGCATGATGCAGAATGTCTCCCTCATTGAGAGGGAGTGTTGATGTTTGGACAACATTGGGAAGCATTCTCCTAGATTAATAATTAATAATATAATTATTGATTATTAAATAACATAATAATAAGTAATAATAATAAATAAGTAGTTATTTATTATCTAAGAAACACAACTTTTCATGGATGTTCACCATATGTTCTCTATATATGGAACACTCATCATCGTAATAATACAACAATCTCACATATTATTGTTAGAATATAATGGATTTGCTCATTTTACCATTGACAATATCGTTATTTTCACCCAACCATAGGCTGAATCCACCCTCCGAGCACCTTAACCTTGACAGAGAATTACTCCAGAACAAAACCCTAGGCTAGATAGCCAAACAAAGAGTAGCTCTCCTTTCCCCAAGGATAGTGCACCAACAAGAGCTGATCAGATATTCCAAACCCTAACTAAGAGATATTCCAAGCCAAACATGATCTTCTAGCTGCAGCAGCTGCAATGGAAACTCTCCTCCAAACCTGCGCACAAAACTGGGCACTGCAGTGCGCATAAGTGTTGCTCTGCAATTCTGAGACTCCCTTCTAGAATGAAGAATCACCTCCTGTATTTATAGTAATTATGGCTAACTGCCTGGGCTGACTTCTCATTCTAGGTATCTTTCTATTCAGTATATATTATTTCTTCTAGCCAACTTCTTCTCTTGGAGGCTAATAACCTAATACAAGTTATCTTATTGAGCCGACATGTCTTCTAGGGTTATTAGCCAACTCATTTGGGTTTCTTCTTGCTTCCCAGAATATTCTATTCTCATCAGGTTTACACGTGGAGGTAAATGCCTCCCACAGCTACCATAATATCAACACTCCCTCCTAGCTAGGGAGGTATTACAGGTAATGGTCTTGAGCACAAAACATACCATTCACCCGGTAGTATCAACATAGTTGTATAGACTATCTCATGACTAGATCATGAGCACCATCATCACCATCAGTGTCATCAGATGCATCATCTCTCAAAACCATATTCTATCTGAGTAATCGTACATGATGCTCACTTCACAGAGTGACACAGGAACCATTCTTCTAATCTAGAAGAATAAATGTTCTGAACCATTTTCTGCCTGGGAAATCTATGTTCATTGATCATCCATCTAACTAATAATCATTTTCAACACTATTGGTAGTCTTCAAGTAAATTGGAACAGTTTCATTCAATAGAGAACAACTATCTCTATCCATAGTATTACACAACTACAATCTAGTGGTATACTACCACACCAAGTATTACACAGATACTTGATCAAACAATGAAACACATCCACCATAATAGTATACATATGGTGTTTAGAAACATACAGTCTTCATAACAAACATCTGATATCAACCTTCACAGAAACAATGTTATGATATAAATTGAATCATTAGGTCCATTCTTCCACTCACATCTGTGAGATCGCGTAAGAGTATCTGCCCTCAAAAAAGGTAAGACATCAATGATGAGCTATCTGGACTATTCTTCTAGAGAAAGGAAGAATAATTGTCCTGATTTATGAGCCTGGACCATTCCCCACCCTGGGCCATTCCTCCAACACTAAATAAAGTGTAACCTGGAGAGAATGAGTCTGCCCTAAGGAATGTCTATCCCTAATTGTTTAACCTGGACCATTCCCCACCCTAGGCCATTCTTCCGGTACTAAACAAAGTGAATCCTGGAGAGAATGAATCTTCCCTAAGGAATGACTGTCCGGACCATTTCCATGCTAACCACACAAGGAAATGATTGTCCTGCACTAACCTCCAAAACAAACCATTCCTCATTTGAACCACAATGAGAAATCGTTGTCCGGCGAGGCGGACCAGTCTTCTTGAGTAACCCTCAAGAAGAGAGACTTCCCTACACCACTTCCCATGTTAACCACAATGGGAAGTCGTTGTCTATGGTACATCAACAATCTGGACCATTTTCTGAACTGGAAAATGTTTGTCCATCAAAAATCTCAATCTACTTTCTAAACTGGAAAGAATCTACTCATCCTGGACAAATTTTCGAATTGAAAAATGATTGTCCATCAATCAATAATACATCAGCGATCCCTCCCAACCTAGGAGTCATCTCTTCTTTTTTCAATAAGGAAGTCATCTCCATGACCTCCATCTTGAGTACACAAACTCTTTCATCTTGGATAGAAGCTTTACCAAAAATGTCTTCTTATCTGCTCATCTGTGGAGATATGTAATGGAGAACCACTTTCTCCTTTCTGGACTTCATCATGAATAATGTAATTGTTGATTTCAAATGTACTTCAGTCTGGAACACTGGTTTTCTCTGAAGACTTCATGTAGCTCTGATCAATAAAGTATATCATTGTTGGAAAACTGGAACATATCCATGTGACACTTCTTCTGTCATCATGAGATCTGATCTTATGAGTAATCGTCTTAATAGAATATCTTTGTTATAGAAAATCTTCACCACACTTTTGCTGTGTACTGGAGGTTCTCCACCAAGTTATCTTCTTCTATCTGTATACAAGGGTCTCTTTCTTGTATGATTCGAAGTCTTGAGGTTGCTCTTCATACACTCTTTTTTCAATTTCTCTGAAGAACAGTCTTTGCATTCATCTGATGTAGAACTCCAACCCATGGATTTTGCGAATGATATAATGACCCATGTAGAGGTATGTCTGGTTTACTGGAACAAGTAATCATCATAATCTTCTCCCTCCATCTAGGAGAACCTCTAGTTATGGATCTTGCAATGCTTGCATTCATATACACTATTCTTCATCACAACTTTCAGTTTCTTTGCTTGATTGCTTTTAGTGAGTTCATATCAAGCTGGTAATCTTGTGATTCTCGATACAATGACTGGTTGTTCTGGCTTCTCTTTCTTTCTTGGAATATTCATGTTCTTCTTGATGTTTTTCTTTTAGCTCTTGGGTCCATGGAGTTTCTTATAGATTCCATGCCCTAAAGATTTCACTTCTTCCTTTCATTATAGGATCACGGATGTGGATGGACAACTGGGGATACTTTGAGGATTCTCTTCCAAGAAGACTTCTTCTAAGGTCGAACTGAACACATACTGCCTTTCATGGATGCTACCATGGATATATACTTCATCATCTTCAATGGATCATAGGATTAGATCACTCCTAATCCTTGCTTCATGTATGAATGCATGCTCTTCTTTTTGGTGATATATAATCGGATCCCTTCCATCTAGGAGAGTCCACGCTTCTGTCTGCATCCCTATTCCCTTCTGCAAAGTGTTATAAGTCTTTCTCCAATTTCCTCTTGATTGTTGACTTCTTTTATCTTCTTCTAAATCTCTTAAGGATTGATTATGATTTCGACTTATCTTGTAATATCTTCCACATGATTTGTTTGATGTATTTCATCCTTTCATGTGTATTATCTGACTTGTATAATGATAGCAATCCTTATCTTGTTGTTCTTCCATAAGTATAGTTCTTCTTGGACATATTATCTTCTAAGAGATAGATATACAAGATATGCAAACTGTTGAAATAATGTAATTGCGAAGAGTATTCTTATTATTATTGTTATTTTATTCATTAGATTAATCCCCATTGTGGATTAATCATGTCAGTAATTGTATTAGGACCAAATCCCCTTTTTCGGATTGGTCATTGGACAATTGTAATAGGAAGAATAAGAATTCGGCCCCAACAGTTATTATTGAGACCCAGAATTAATATAAAGGTGGGTTTACCCACCCAGAGTGAGAGGTCGGCCCTGCCAATGAAACCCTTTCACACGTGTCAGTTTTGTATATATAAGAGGCTAGCACCTCACTTTATCTCACAACTCACTTGCTCATTCTCTTATGAGGCAAGTTGCAATTACTAGTGGGAGAGAGGAGAAGAAGAATGGCGCATCTCTTGGAGAGGACTATCTGTATTGGTTTGAGTTATCTCTTGAACATTGTATTAGTAATTTATGATAAGGAAGTTTTTGCTGGGTTTTCTTCCCCTAGAGGGTTTCCCAGGATAAATGTTGTGTCTCTTTTGAATGTGTATTTCTCAGTGATCTTGTTCTTATGATGCTCTTATCTATTGAAATGCAAAGAACTGTGATAATTCCATAATCATTAACATGGTTTCAGAGCCAACCTGAAGAAAGCATATTTCACAAGAGGAAAAACATCACTGTTACCGTACCCAAAAATTAGGGTTTTGCAAAAGTGAATCTTTTCATCTCCCTAACCACCTAGAAAGTTGTGCCCTCCCCCAAGGATCATTTTGTCACTTAGAGCGCACCTTTTCAATGGATGGATCTCTCGGAAAGTGAAACCCTAGTTTCACAAAGTACCAGAAAACTAGAAAACCAGAGTACCAGAAGTACCATAAGTATTAGAGTACTAGAAGTACCAGAAAACCAGAAGCACCAGTCCAGAAATCTGCAAATCAAGTTTGAGGGGGTAAAAGTTGGATTTTCGAAATTTCGACTGCACCAACTAACTCGCCTCAGCTCAGCGCATCTATCCCCTAGATTAGAATTTCAAAATTTGAAGTTTGAAAAATTAGGGTTTCCTCATAAAACCTTAAGCTGCAGTTGCAGTTGCAGCCGTAGAACCAGTTGCAATCACCTTTGAATTTTTTGGTAATGATTACTGCTACTACCAGATGGAGCCACTACCTGCAAATGCTATCCAAGGTATGTACTCACATATGTTTAATGGTTAAGCCCTAAAGAGTATTTGCAGGAAAAGGGATCTCTTTCGATAGATCCAGAAGGATCTCAAGATCCAACACATTCAGAGGAATGATGCAACCCAGGTGTGATTACTCTAATATGCACCTATTTGTTATGAAATTATCTTGATTAGTGTTGCATGTTGAAGCTATGATCAAATTATTAGAAGAATTAAAAGTTGATCATAGAGCTTATCCTGTAAACCTAACCTTCTGTCAAGATAGCGTATTGTCTTAGTACAACAGACAGGTTGAAGAAAGCACTCGTCACTTGAGTGAAGGATACCTGGAAGAAAAGCAAGCACTCACTCTTGAGGACAAGGCTCCAGGTTTGATTAATAAAGATTCAAAGGTACACATGACAAGATAATGACTTTAGTTGAGATAGCAATCATCGTAAAGTATTATACTTGATAGCATGTGAGAATATAGAGGTAAATACTTTGTCTGATATGA
>JZKD02S1675784.1:238510-263107 GCA_000966675.3 Picea glauca
TTGCATTTTCCTGAGCAATTGATAGTTCCTCCATCTGCAATCATTACTTGAAACTTTGGCGCTGGATATACAAAGCAATTGAGAGCTTTGGCTAATTTATAGTGAATGAAATTATAAGTACTACCAGAATCAATTAGGACTATTACCTTTTTATTTTTTATATATCCTTTGATCTTGAGGGTTTGAGGAGTGATAATTCCAACCAACGCATTACACAATATCATGGGAGTCAACTCTTCAGAAGAAATTGCTTCTACTTTTTCATCTTGAGATGATTCTTGCTCTTGCTCTTGTTCTTGTTCTTCTTCCTCTTCACAATATATGTAGAATAATTTATTCTCACCACACTCATGTCCCTTAATGTACTTGATGTCAAAATTAAATCATAAACCCTTTTCTTTTCTTTCCTCCAATTGTTGAGGTGTCAATCTTGTAGGTTGAGTTGTTTTAGAAGAAGGAGAATTATTCTCTCAATAGATGTTAGGATTGGTCCTTCTAGTAGCCATAGCCATATTTTTACTTTCAACATTTCTTTCCACCCTAAATGCATTCTCCAATGATTTGGGTTCCCAAAGGCGAACCTCATGTTGAATTTTATCCTTTAAAGTTCCGATGAATACATCAATCAAGTGCTCATCTGGAATATGTGTTACCTTTATATTCAATATTTGGAAGTTCTCAATGTGCTCTGTAATTGAACCCTTTTGCTTGAGATTTATCAATTGGGTAAAGAATGTATTTCTCCTTGTATCCTCATAGTGTTCTATCATTTCTTCCATGAAAATTATCCAAGTGATGAGTGATTTATGAGAACAAATCCATCGATACCATACAAATTGATTTGGTTCTAATATAAAGAAGCAATTCGTACCTTTTGTGTATGTGTCACATTATGTAGATCAAATAATTGCTCCATCTAAAGTATCCATGTGATTGGGTCCTTTCCATAAACCTTCCTCATATCGATCTTAGGAACGTGGTTAGCCTTCAACCCAAAGATGGAGTTTCTCCATTCTTGATTCATCTTCCTTGTGTCCTCATCATGAATTTCTTGGGATACATTTTTACTTTCAAGTGTCCTCTCTATTAGGAAATTTTTCAATCCTTCCATGATCTCCCTTTTTAAACCATCCATCTTAGTATCCATTATTGCCTCCAATTTATCTTCAGTTGAATCCATCATTTCTTGTAGTTCATCTTTTTTCACTGTCTTCTTTTTTAATTCATTTATGTCCTTGTGCATTTCTTCACCTTCATCAAGAGTCTAAGTAGGACTATCTGGAGGCTTATTTGGTGTAGAAGTTCCATTTTTTGGTGGCATGTTGGCCAAGTATCACATTTAAACCTTGATTTTGAGGTGGTTCTGCTAGACAATCTTTCTTCTGTTGTATCTCCAAAGTTTCGTCCCTTCTGGGTATGAAAATTTATTTTTTGTAGTTCTCTGATATTTCATCTCTACAATGCCACAGGTCTAATCAAAATTGGATGTGCCAAGTAGAATTTATGGTAACTTCTCCACAACTTGCTGACTTTTGGCCTTTCTAGGAGATCTCACTTGTATAGCGTGCCCCACAAAAAATAATTGATATAAAATTTTGAAACTTGTACCAGAAATACTAAGGACTATCCACTATCTAATGAAACTAGTCTCACTCAATTTGGATACTCTAGGAATAAGTTATGATTGTTTAACCCGGAACACTTGCTTGAGACTAGTCAATAGGAATAGTCAGATACCCTATCTTCCACAGGGTGTATCTACAAATGTAAGATGATCCAGAAGATGAAATTTTTATCACAGGTACCTTGATAATTTCTTTGAATAACCTCTACATTTCAGGATTTGAAACATTACAGAAATTTTTTTATAGCAAAAATTCCGCAATGACTCAATTCAAGATGATTCCAGAACCCTATATTAAACATGTTTTATATCCAAAAGTATAAGGCCTCATGAGATGAAATTGTAACCCAATGTACCTTGATCCTTCTCCTAAATATCCTCCATGGGGTTCCTTCTAAAACGTCATAGAAAACAAATTATAGAAAAAATTCCAAGGTGTCTTAGATGTAGCAGCGAAACCCCAAGACCTTGAGCTTTGATACCATATGTTAAGAACCAAATATCAATATAGCATAGAGAAACCTCAAAACAAGTACTCAACACCTTGAAAAAGAGAGAATTTCAGATAATAAGCCTCTTCGAGGGGGAAACCTCCTTATACAACACATAAAATGTCCAAGTACAAGATGATTCCAAATGAAAATGTCTCCTTGGTATATATAGGGGACTAGGAGGTACAATTAAAACTAATGGACACAAGCCGACATAAATAAAATAACATTACTAATGTAATATTCCGTAATTAAGGGGTAATGTGCCACTATTTAGGGATTAACTCACATCTCTTCTCAGAGATAAATACCACCATTCGAGGAACTGTTTTAGTTCTACAATTTTACAGTTTCAGCCTATTTCATTATTTAATAGAAGATATTGTTCACTGGATATTTGTGTTATTCTTCATATCTTTGTGTTTATTGTATTAAGTTTATTAATCAGTTTGTTCCGCTCCTAAATCCAAATCAGTGGTATCAAAGCGGTCTGCTCTTCATTTATTTTTCTTCGTGCATGTCCCCGATAAGATCTGGGTATAAGAAGTTGGGACTCGAACCAATTGAGCCATCATAATATTGGTCGCGTCGAGACTAACAACAACCCATGGGGGACGCAAATAAAGATGATGGAGCGGGATATCCTATTAAAATTTTTCTTGAGGAAGACCTCGCGTGACAAAGGAATTAAATCATGGACAACATCACATAGATCCTTCGACAATTGCCCATAACAGAAGAATCTTCATCAAGCGGCCATGCAACCCCCTTCAAGGTATAGGTAAATTTTGATATTCCATTATTTGAAGGACTAATAGATGCAGATGATGTAGATAAATGGTTGAATCTGCTCCAAGGATATTTTTTAGTTCACAATTTTTTCGATAGGGAAAAGATCAATTTTGCACTCCTCAAGGTCATTCCCCATGTTAAAGACTGGTGGGATACTTACTCTGAGAAAAGGGCAGTGGAAGAATATACAATGTTTATGGTGGCCCCTACATGGTATTCCTTTCGGGACACCATTAAAGAACAATACTACCTGGTTGGAAGCTATGAGGACCAATACACTAGATGGACCACCCTCCGTCAAGAAACGAACCAGAAAGTACCATATTTCCCCAATATTTTCCATACCCTATGCACCAAAATGGGTATTAAATACTATGAGCATCATGTGGTGCTCAAATACCACGTTTTTTTTCATAGGTACATTCAAACTAAAATGGAGTTCCTATACATCGCTTCATTGGGCACGACTTATAGATACGCTGTCAAGATCAAGCAAAAATTTAAGCAGAAACGAAGAGAGTTTGGATCTGCAAAACCCTCACAGTTGAAGCAGGGAAAAGAAAGCCCCAACCCACACAGCAAGGGACCAAGTTGATATGGTCACCCTCAGGACAACCAGTCCAAGCTGCAACACAACAAGGGCAATGAGAAGATGAAGAAGGACACAGGAAAATGGTGTGAGTACCATAAAATTCCTTGGCAAACACCGAAGAATGTTTCTCCAAGAAGTCCCTCGTGGTCGAGTTGAAGGATTATGAGTTAGAGGTCAATTTTTATTCCGAGTAAAGTCCTGAAGGAGGGAAGTAGATTATCGATGTTGAACCCAGTGCCACTGTCACTACCACCAAAGTCCGACCAAGCGAACCAGAAGAACTAGAGGAAGGGGAACACCTCTTTCACTCGCAGATGTGGGTCAAGGGGGCTTCAATTCATTTTTATTGTCGACAACGATAGTCAGAAGAACCTGATTTCAGCAGAGGTCACCAAGAGGTTGGGCCTTCCAATGGCATCGCACTCGTAGCCCTACACCATTGTTTGGCTTCACTAAGGAAGATATCTCCGGGTCAGCGAACAATGTCGTTTTCCCCACAACATCAAGCCTTTCAAAGATGATGTACTCTGTGATATTTCTCCCCTTGAAGTTTGTGATGTTCTTTTAGTACAACCATATTTTTGGAAGCGACATGCTATGTATGAGTCTAGACCCCACAATGTTATTATTACTTTGGGTAGACAATTGTATAGGATCCCAAAGGTAGTGCCTCCTACTTCTATTTCTTTAATCTCTTCTAAGAAATGCAGTAAGGTCATTTCACAGACTGATAAGTTTGTCTTCTTTTTGATCCGTGCTCACAGTAAGCAGAAGGTCGTCGCCACATTCGTGGCCTCTACACAACACCTATCTTTGTAGTAGAAGCAAGTGGACAGGATCATGGAAGAATACAGAGACATATTCGCCTCACCTACAGGGGTACCGAAACACTGCTAAGTCAAACATCCAATTGATTTGACCCCCAACGCACCTCTACCTAATGGGCCAGTCTATCAATGCTCACTGATGGAGAATGATGAAATCAGGTGACAGATCTAAGAGCTTCTTCAAAAGGGGTACATCATACCCAACTCCTCCCCTTGTGGAAGATTGATTGTACTAGTGCAGAAGAAGGACGGGACTTGGCGACTCTCAATTGATTACAGAGCCTTAAACAATATCACAGTCAGGAACCACTACCCCATTCCCAAGATTGATGGCCTTCTTGACCAACTCAAGGGGGAAAATTTCTTCAGCAATATTGACCTAAATTCTGGCGACCACCAGGTTCCCATCGAACCAATTTATGTATGGAAGACAACCTTCAAGTCTAAAGAAGGTCTCTACGAATGGCTAGTCATGCCCTTTGGATTAACAAATGAACAAGCTAATTTAATGAGGTTGATGGATGATGTATTGAGACCCTTCACCAACTCCTTTGTGGTATTATATCTTGATGACATCCTCCTATTCAATAGAATGTGGGAGGAGCACATGCAACATATTCAACAGGTTTTGAACACTCTGTGGCAGCACAAGCTTTATGCCAACTTGGAAAATTTTTCTTTTCTCATGAACAGGGTCCAATACTTGGGCTACATTCTTGATGAGAATGGGGTACATGTTGATCCAGCTAATATCCAAGTCATCCATGACTAGCCAGCCCCAACCACATTGATCGAGCTTTGGAGCTTCTTCGGACTAGCCAACTTCTACCGACGGTTCATGTTGGGATTCTCCCATATTGCATGGGTCGTCAGCCAGGTAACCAAGGGTGGTGGTAGGGCCAAGTTCGTGTGGGGGAAGGAGAAACAACAAGTATTCGATGATCTGAAGAATCGCTTGTGCTCAACTCCAGTACTCTCCTTGCCCGATCTGCAACAACCATTCGATATTGAGACTAATGCATTTGACTATGTCGTGGGTGCATTTCTCACTCAGAACAGGCATCCGATGGCATACAATAGTGAGACACTCTTCGATACTGTCTAGAAATACCCCACCTATGACATGGAAATGTATTCCATTGTACAAGCTTTTCGTCAATGCAAACATTACATTCTGGGGAAAGAGACGATCATATACACTGATTGCAAGCCTCTACAGTTCATACAGGCACATGGGAAATTGTAGAACGATTTCCATCATAAGTGGTCAAGCTACCTACAACAGTTCCATCTCAACATCAAGTATAAGACATGTATCTCCAATTGTGTCATTGAATACCTTAGTCGGCCTCCTGTGGCTGCACTCACCACTGTGCTCCATTCCTGTGGACATGAAACATCTAAGTGGCCCCAATTTTATCAGAAAGATCCGGACTTCGCCACCACATATCATCTCTTGGGTATAGGTGCAACTGTCACTAAGTTTCACATTCAGGAAGAACTCTTATGCCACCTGGGCCATCTCTATGTTCCTACAAGCGAGCGTGCAAAGATGATTTGGGAAGCCCACTATAGTCGGGTGGATGGACATTTTGGCGTAGAGAAAATTGTGGAAATTCTTCATAAAAAATTTTATTGGCCAAAACTTCAACATGATGTCAACAAGTATATCACATCTTGCACTTCCTGTGCCATTGCCAATCCTCCATCAAGAAGAAAGTATTATACACCCCTCTTCCTATCCCTGAGAAGACTTGGGAATCCATCTCAATGGATTACATGTTTTGTTTTCTATCCACGAAGCAAGGAAATGGCTGTGCGTTTGTGGTCATTGATCAGTTTTCGAAGATATACATTCTAACATCCTGTAAGAAAAATTTCATAGTGACAGATATGGCCAAGATATTCTTCGAATGAGTGTGGGGCCACTTTTGGATACCATAGATCATAATCTCTGACCGAGACAACAGGTTCCTCAACACCTTTTGGTTGAGTCTCTGGTCTCTTTTGGACACCAAGCTCACAAAATCCACTACTTTCCACCCCCAAACCAATGGCCAAACAGAGGTCATCAATCAGATGATTGTGCACATCCTACGCATGTACAATACTAAGCATCTACATACATGGGATGAGAGTCTCCCATATGTCCAACACAATTACAACATGTCTCTCCATAGTTCCACCGGCCATAGCGCCTTTTAGGTGGGTCTGGGATTCCAACCCTTGGGACCCATTGATGTTGCACTTCCTCTTGCCACAACACAAACCAAATATTGCACTGATCAGTCTGCGATCAACAAAGCCACCAGATTCATTGAGTGGATTCAACACATCTGCCAACAGGTCCAGGAAATTTTGCAGAAATCCAATGCTAAGTACAAGCATGCCATGATCAACATAGGGTACCACACCAATTTCAGGTTGGCGAGAAAGTCTGGTTACATTTGCAGAAGGAGCGTCTCACCGGGCCCCATCGAAAGCTTCGCCCACTTCGTTATAGGCCTTACACTATCAACAAGGCTATGGGTAGCAATGATTTTGAGCTCAACACTCCACCCTTCCTTGGTCTGCATCAAGTATTCAATGTGGACCTCCTTTGGCCATATTTTCCACCGTTATTGGACACCTTCGATATCACTGAAAAACTAACACCCACCGAGCTCAACCCCCACTGTATGGAATAAGTATCCACTGACCATATAGTGGACACATAGGTCAAGGGAACTCACTAGTAGCGGATCCAGCTTAATCTGGTTGTCAAGGTAGGGAAACTCCTACACCAAGGCAAGTGGCTCACCCGGGGCCAAATCCAGTAGAAGTTTCCTAACCTGATGGGGGAACTCAACGCAATGGAGATAATTGATTCCTAAGGGGGGAGAATTGATCCATGTGGATATTGGTGGCCACCCACTTATTGCAATTGGCTCCTCGTGTCTGTTTTTTGTTCAGCACGTTCGTTTGTATTGATTTGTAATTGTGGGTTTTACACTTCTCGGGTTGTATGTAGCCCCACACATCCTCCAGGTGGATACGAGTGACCTCTCTCCTAATCTAACTGGATTATTTTGTATGTTTTCGTGTCATCACATCTTGTTGTACTTTCGGGGCCGTTTTGGGGCCCTAAACGTTGTTTTTTGGCTCACCATAGTCAAACTGTAGATAGAGTCAAAGTTTGACGGCGGAATGTGCATTTATCTGAAATACCTTTCCAACATGCTATCACACACCTAAAACAGAGGTCGTATGCAAAAGTTACGGCCCTAGGAAGTTGAGGTACCAAATTACACCAACTTACCCATAGGGTCCACGTGACTTTTGTTGTTTCATCTTATAGGGTTAGGTTTATCGATGTCTAGGGTTTTGGAATTCATGAGTAATATCAAAAAGGCCTATGGATCCTCATTGTAATCCATTTTGCTCAGAGGGATGTGCGTAGCGGCCACATCTCTTCTCAGAGATAGCTACCACCATTCGAGCAAGTGTTTCACTTCTACAGTTTTACAGTTTCAGCCTATTTCATTATTTAATAGAAGATATTGTTCACTGGATCTTTGTGTTATTATTCATATCTTTGTGTTTATTGTATTCAATATGTTAATCAATTCGTTCCGCTCCTAAATCCAGATCAGATAAATATAACACCAAGTAGAAATTGCTTTAAGCCCTAGTGGATGAGGCATGTTTACTAAAATGTCCTTTCCCTAGACAAATTATGTTCATAATACACATAACTATAAATACAAAGAACCATCCAATCCATAGAAAATCATGGCATTTACTTGGGAGTAGTTCTAAATCGCTTCCCTCTCCTCGTGAATCCGAAAAAATAAATATCTGACAAATGAATGGAATATCGTCCAAATTATGTCATCCCCTATCAGAATTTTTCATGCGGAGGTCTAGATTTTCTCAACGATAATTAACATGAATTATTTTCACAAGCATTGAAAATACACAGTGCTAGCTATGATAGCGATATTCCTCTACCAAGTGTGGAGGTGCGCAAGACATAGTTGCACCGAGTGCAATCATATGTTCATAGAAAAAGCCTCCATACAACTTGAAAAATTCTCTCATCTTTCTGAACTATAGCAACTTATAATATAATCAAACGCAAAATAAGAACAGATGGAACAGACTGTAATGCACCAACTAAACAATCCCTTGCACCATATGAAAATACATCCAACCTAAAAACAAAATTTCTTTACAACACATGGTAAATAATGCATTGCTCCCTAACTTTATACCCACACTATCTCCATAGCAACAAACAATTGCAAAACAAAAAAAACAGTACAAGCTCACAACAACACACCTTTTTTTCTTTTGCGTAACTCTGATTCTTTCTGGCATATACAGTGTCTGAAATAGCCCCCGACCGACTTAACTTAATTATGAAAACCTAAAATAAAAATCAATGTATAATCTTCTTTCGCATATAACATACAATGTAGATGATTTCTTACCCTCTAACATAAATTTATAAAACCCCAAAATTAGAACTCATGCAAGTCTCGAGTTGCAGCCTTGGAAATTCAAAACAGCTTCATCTTTCTAAACCATAATAGATGATATGGTAGGTAAATTCATTAAGCAATCTAAAAGAAAAGTTAGTTTCGAGATTAATTGCCGGATAATCCATAGTTGGTGTCATTTTTGTCATCGACGTTTCGAATCCGAATCGGGATTCATCCTCAGGACAAATTGGACGATTAGTCCTGATGATGACTCACGATTCGGATTAGAAAAGTACAAGACAAAATAGACACCAACTGTGGATTATCCTGCAAATAATCTCGAAACTACTCACCACATAAATCTGAAAACAAGAAAAGTTAGCTTGACTTGCTTCTGAAGAACAAACAACAACCACTCCACCATTCCAACAAGCAACACAACAGAAGTAACAACATTATACATAAAACACACTCTATCAAAAAACAACCAGAGAAACTAATTGCACTTGTCTAAAATACATATATTAATATGGCAACCAACCGATTAAAAGCAAGATACTAGATGCACATGACTTCTTACCCACTCTTATAGATTTGTATAAGCCCAACAACTAGATGTCTTACAAGTCGCCAACAACAACATTTGTAACTTGGAAAGAACCTCTCCTTTCGCCAACAACAACATTTGTAACTTGGAAAGAACCTCTCCTTCCTAGCTTATAACAGACTATATCATGATCAAACGTAAAGAATTCAACAACTAATTAGAACAAAAGAATTCAACTAAAACTCGTAAAATCCTTTCAAAATTTATGAAACATACTAAATTTAATGAACAATCGAAAGACAATAATATATAACATTTAACTCGATACAACAATTTATGACTGGATTTAGAGAAAATATTCTCGGATAATATCCCTAAAAAGAGACCAAAACTTAAAAAGTTTAGACTAAGGCAATATGTATTCATATTCTTTTTCCAACCATCCCCCAATGCATAATTTAATTTCCAATTAAAGTAGTCCTTTCAATAACATGTTTTGAAAGGCCAATAAGAAGACAAGAAAAAAATGAAAATGCTCCCAACAAAGTTAAACTTTGGAAAACAACATCAAATTTTTGGTCAACTCAAAAACAAAAACAGGGTGAATGCAAAAAAGATTGCTTGTCCTTGGCCTGGACTAATAATCCCTTCAATAAGATGTTTTGAAGGACCAATAAGAAGACAAGAAAAAAAATGAAAATACTCCCAATAAAATTAAACTTTGGAAAACAATAACAAATTTTTGGTAACTCAAAAACAAAAACAGGGTCCATGCAAAAAAGATTGCTTGTCCTTGGCCTTATGCAGGGAATAATAAGAGATTTATGGAAGATGCAGAGAGTTCAAATATCTCAAATAAATAAAAATAAAAAAATTAAGTTTTTCCATTATTAAAATTATTTAATTATTATGATAATCATAATTAGTGATGTAATGGTCGACCTGAATGATTTAACGTTGTCTTCCAAATATGGCCTACTTAACTTTATATTAAAGTTGAGTGGTCGGTTAACTTCACTTAACTCCATCAAAGTGTAATAATTCTTACGCTATATATAAGATGAATTAATTGAAAACTAATTTCTGTGGCCATTCTTTTTCAAAAAGATTCCTGCTACCAAAAGCAAATATAATGACACTTTAAAGGAATCATAGTTAACATTTATCGAATATATAGACGGAATTCAAAGAACTTAGAATTGTTAATTAATTACGGAACTCTAAAGACTTAAAAGCCCATTTGTACCAAACGGAAGGGACATCTTATTTGCAAATAGCGGCAGAAAAATATTAGCTTTTTTTTATCATTTTATGTTATATTTTTTTATTGGTTTATAAATAGTTACAAATTTAAAAAATTAATGGAATTTCAAATATCTGTTGTTCAGAAATTGAAAAAACTAAGTAGATTAAAGATTTTTCAGGTTGTAACATTTTAATAATAAAAAAATATAATTTCTCCAATAATAAGATAATTGCGAATACGAATAAAAACGAAAACATTAATTACTTTCACAAATTTTGTTAAGAGAATTAAGATACGGAATCTGGAATACTGAAATTATAGGTTTGAGATATAGCACCTTCCACATTTATGAAATAAAATTCTAAACAAAATTTATCATTTCAATGTTTTCTAAAATGCTTAGTTTTTTACCCATGCTATAATTGAAGTTGTATAGGTATCTTCTGCTGTCCTCTAATTCTTATCCTATCTACGTCTTGTTAGAATTGAAGCTTCTCCCTTAAGCTTACTTCAAGCATTATAACGAACTTTATACGTAGATATGACAAGTATTCTAAGTACTACTTTTTACATTAGGATCATTTTGATAATCAAAGGCACCTTCTTTTTCATAAAATTAAAGTTGATATTTTTTTAAAGGATTTAAATAGTGAATCAAATATCTTATTTTATAAAAAGAATATCAAATACATCTATCATAATTTTATGAAAACCCTTTGTACTTTTATTATTAAGTTCTTTATCGAAGTGTTTTGTAAAAAGAAAAATAGAACAACCAACCCTTCACATAACAACCAATGTAAAATTGCTAGGAAAGACATTGGGGGGATTCTAATGATTTATTAAAACCTAATAAGATAAATAATATCCAAGGAAAAATGTATCTCTTATTTAAGAAGAATAAAAAATGTAAACATAAGATGCACAAGGCATTATCTAAAAAACCCCTTTTTTAGGGTATGACACCAAATACCCTCAAGATAGTTCACCATTGTTCATAAAAAAACTCACTATCTAATTAAAAAATGACCCTTTTCCTGAAGACAAGAATAGATAACTTCCAAAAAAGAACTCACAATACAATTGTTCCTCATGGCTTAATCATAAACGACATGATGACATATTACAAATTTAAATAAAACTAAAATCAAATGATTTTATAAGAACTTCAGAATTCTCATTTTCAAATTCAAATAAAAGTAATGATTCTCTTCTGTCCCCGAGGTGTAGGACAGTCGGTGACAGAGTGTGTTGTTAAAGCACTCTGTGATGTTAAATTCACCGGTTCAAAACCTACGGGGACAAAAAATCCATCCATGTTAAGGGTTGGTGTGGCTTAGGTCGGGTGTGATCCTCGGGTGATTTTGACGGCTTAGATGCCCCTGAGTCGCGGTTTCTTAGCCACAGGTTAGTCCCACATGTCACGGAAAAACTAACAAACAAACAAAAAATAATAATGATTCTCTAAAAGATCTATCCCCTCTTTAGAGAGTTTTTAAGCCACTTGGTTATGTTCACGATAAACATCGAAAAAATTCATATGACAAAAAATTCTGGCCACTTTCTTTAGCTACTCTTCCACCACAGTAGGAAAAAAATCCTATACCTACGCATGTTGATTCATCCACTCCATAACCAATAGTGAGTCCCCATAGCTCGATAAATAATTTATTTGATGATACAAAACAAAATTTGACAGATAGAGGAGATCCATGAATTCAACATAATTGTTTGTCCCCCTTCCCCCATTAACTTTTAAATGAAAAGAATATGTATCAGACAAGTTTAAGGAAAATCCAAGACCCACCCACTGATCCTATCACTGACAATATTCATTAAATAGTCCCTAAGGAAAGGATTGATCTACTTGAAATTCACCAATATACTTGAGATTTTTAAATTTTGGATAAACCTTATAAAAGGGTAGTAACCCTAGAAAATAGGATAAGACTTGAATGGTAGGAACGAGTTATCCTTTTCACAGACACGAGTTCATTTCCAACCATATTCTCCATAGCGCAAGAAAATGCAGCACCTTATAACTTTACAACTCCTTCCTTCATAACTAGGATTGATGGAAAAGTTCAATAGTAGTACCATGCTAAAGAAAATCCAAACCAAGGGATGTTTGTACCTATCGCAAAAACTTGGTTCTATAATCCTACTAGAGAAAGAGGCACGAGCATTAGTTTCCTCCAGATAAAATCATAAAGAACATCTACTAGGCCTCAAATTTCCCCTTTTCAGAAGAAGGTATCATGTGAAGACCTTCCTGGATATGGATAACCACATTAATAGCTTGAATTTTAAGGGAAGATTCACCTTCCAAAGGCTCTTCTACCACAAGCTAACTTCAACATTTCCAAGTGGAAAGAGTGCTAGATAACCCAACGCTATAGTGTATGCAACCCCATGCTTATTTAAACCCCAAATTAGGTCATGCAGGAGCTCACTAATATTGATATGAGTTTTTTGTAGTTTTGAGAGGAATAATGTCTACCATCTCGCCCCATACTCCTCAAGACACAGATCTTGAGAAGTCATCCATCCTTATTTCCACATCGTTGTTTCAGAAGTCTTGGAAACCAAGTTAAGTGTATTTCTCCCAATCAATTCCAAGTGATGCACAAGATCCTCTAGAAGAAAAATATGCATATTACATCCAATTATGGAATCCATTCTGATCCTGAACTGAGACCTGTCCCCCACTTTCCAAGCTAGATAAGGGCCTATAAGTGGGAATTCCATGGGCAAATCCTTCCATTGGTTTGAAAATTTTTCAATCATCTTCTTCTCTTTCCTTATCCAAGGGAATATCTTCAATGCATTATTTTTTCTCCAAATTTTTTGGATCAAGGTATTCGAGCAATCCTTGAGTACATGACCATCTCCATGACACCAAGTGCACTTGAACGAAATGTTCAAGTAGTCCAATATTTGGGTATGTTGCTTATCCCTCCAAAAAAAAAAAAAGATTCTAACAGGACTTTACTAATATCTAGCTCCACAAGTACTTTGACAACTAAGTAGAATTCACTTTCCATGAAACTATCATCAACCAACAAAGTTTTATCGATGACATCGCCAATTTATCTAATAGTTGGTTCTAACAAGAAATCCATTAGCAGATTGGGTTTCTTTACCCATACCGGGGTAAATAAACTTTATACGTAGATATGACAAGTAGTCTAATTACTACTTTACTTTCTACATTATGATCATTTTGATAATCAAAGGCACCTTCTTTCTCACAAAATTAAAGTTGATATTTTCTTAAAGGATTTAAATAATGAATTAAATATCTTATCTTATAAAAAGAATATCAAATACATCTATCATAATTTTATGAAAACCCTTTGTACTTTAATTATTAAGTTCTTTATCGAGGTGTTTTGTAAAAATAAAAATAGAACAACTAACCCTTCACATAACCACTAATGTAAAATTGCTAGGAAGGACATTGGGGCAATTCTAATGATTTATTAAAACCTAATAAGATAAATAATATCCAATGAAAAATGTATCTCTTATTTAAGAAGAATAAAAAATGTAAATATAAGATGCACAAGGCATTATCCAAAAAGCACTTTTTTTAGGGTATGACACCAAATACCCTCAAGATAGTTCACCATTGTTCATAAAAAAAATTACTATCGAATTAAAAAAAGACCCTTTTCCTGAAGACAAGAATAGCTAACTTCCAAAAAAGAACTCACAACACAATTGTTCCTCATTGCTTAATCATAAACGACATGATGAGATATTACAAATTTAAATAAAACTAAAATCAAATGATGTTATAAGAACTTCAGAATTCTCATTTTCAAATTCAAATAAAAGTAATGATTCTCTTCGGTCCCCGAGGTGTAGGACAGTCGATGACAGAGTGTGTTGTTAAAGCATTCCGTGATGTTAAAGTCACCGGTTCGAAACCTGCGGGGACAAAAAATCCAGCCATGTTAAGGGTTGGTGTGTCTCAGGCCGGGTGCGATCCCCGGGTGATTTTGACGGCTTAGATGCCCCTGAGTCGCGGTTTCTTAGCTACAGTTTAGTCCCACATGTCACGGAAAAAATAACAAAGAAACAAAAAAAAGTAATGATTCTCTGAAAGATCTATCGCCTCTTTAGAGAGTTTTTTAGCCACCTGGTTATGTTCACAATAAACATCGAAAAATTTCATATGACAAAAAATTCTGGCCACTTTCTTTAGCTAATCTGCCACCACAATAGGAAAAAAATCCTATACCTACGCATGTTGATTCATCCACTCCATAACCAATAGTGAGTCCCCATAGCCCGATAAATAATTTATTCGATTATACAAAACAAAATTTGACAGATAGAGGAGATCCATGAATTCAACATAATTGTTTGTCCCCCTTCCCCATGAACTTTTAAATGAAAAGAATATGTATCAGACAAGTTTCAGGAAAATCCAAGACCCACCCACTGATCCTATCGCTGACAATATTCATTAAATAGTCCTCAAGGAAAGGATTGATCTACTTGAAATTCACCAATATACTTGAGATTTTTAAATTTTGGATAAACCTTATAAAGGGGTAGTAACCCTAGAAAATAGGATAAGACTTGAATGGTAGGAATGAGTTATCCTTTTCACAGACACGAGTTCCTTGCCAACCATATTCCCCATAGCGCAAGAAAATGCACCATCTTATAACTTTACAACTCCTTCCTTCAAAACTAGGATTGATGGAAAAATTCAATAGTAGTACCATGCTAAAGAAAATCCAAACCAAGGGATGTTTGTACCTATCGCAAAACCTTGGTTCTATAATCCTACTGGAGAAAGAGGCATGAGCATTAGTTTCCTCCTGATAAAATCATAAAGAACATCTACTAGGCCTCAACTTTCCCCTTTTCAGAAGAAGGTCCCATGTGAAGACCTTCCTGGATATGGATAACCACATTAATAGATTGAATTTTTATGGCAGATTCACCTTCGAAAGGCTCTTCTACCACAAGCTAAATTCAACATTTCCAAGTGGAAAGAGTGCTAGATAACCCAACGTTATAGTGTACGCAATCCCATACTTATTTAAACCCCAAATTAGGTCATGTAGGAGCTCACTAATATTGATATGATTTTTTTGTAGTTTTGAGAGGAATAATGTCTACCATCTCACCCAATACTCCTCAAGACATAGATCTTGAGAAGTCATCCATCCTTGTTTCCACATCGTTGTTTCGGAAGTCTTGGAAACCAAGTTAAGTGTATTTCTCCCAATCAATTCCAAGTGATGCACAAGATCCTCTAAAAGAAAGATATGCATATTACATCCAATTATGGAATCCATTCTAATCCTGAACTCAGACCTGTCCCCCACTTTCCAAGTCAGATAGGGGCCTATAAGTGGGAATTCCATGGTCAAATCCTTCCATTGGTTTGAATTTTTTTCAATCATCTTCTTCTCTTTCCTTATCCAAGGGAATATCTTCAATGTATTCTTTTTTCTCCAATTTTTTTGGATCAAGGTATTCGAGCAATCCTTGAATACATGACCATCTCCATGACACCAACTGCACCTGAACAAAATGTTCAAGTAGTCTGATATTTGGGTATGTTGGTTATCCCTCCAAAAAAAAAACATAGATTCTAACAGGACTATACTAATATCTATCTCCACAAGTACTTTGACAACTGAGTAGAATTCACTTTCCGTGAAACTATCATCAACCAACAAAGTTTTATCGATGACATCGCCAATTGCTCTAATAGTTGGTTCTAACCAGAAATCCATTAGCAGATTGGGTTTCTTTACCCACATCGAGGTAAAACCATTGAATTATCCTTTGGATCAAAGAGAGGGGTGCATGGTTTGAGAGACAACGTAGAGATATCCATGAACTATGCGCCCTTTAAAACCAATTTTGTTCCCCCATTGAAATAATTATGAACCCCATCTAGTCCTTGGTCAAGATATGGAATGTCAGTCCATAACTACAAAAGGGGAACCAAGCATCCCATATCCACTTAAAAATATACTCCATTCCAAACTGACACCCTAAAACATTTCTCACCAAAGTTCTCCCCGATGGATTAAGAATCTAGTCTAAACATATATCTTCATCGACCACTGTCAAATATATTCCTCCATGAATCCTCACAAACTTATGTTTTTTATTCTCCAACCCTATTCCAAAGCTCAGAGAGAGTCCTCTTTATAGAAAAAATTGGTTAATTTTATCCCCAACAAAACCTTCTCCCCCTACCTTTGTATTGGCATCAAAAACCCTAGTGTTGGGCTATGTTTTTGTCATATTTCTTCACCCATTAAAGTCAATATTTTGTTAGTAATCCATGTCGATATATTCCATAAACCTTGATTAAACATCATTATTCACCATTATATTTCCAGAGTGGTTAATCCATCATTTTTCTATGTTTTTAGTGATTAAATATAAGGGTAAAATCATGAATCTGGGTGTCTATTTTCCTTGTATTTTGAGAATATGAAATATATTTTCTGAAGTTTTTCAACTTTCGGTAAACAAAAGTATTTTTTTATTTAGAATTTGACTTTACAATAAAAAAAACAACTTGTCATGATTTTTTTTATCTTTCTATTGATTATTTTTTGAAATTTTTTTATTGAAATTTGATATGTCATTTTAGTGATTGTTTGACAGTATGCTCATTAAAAATGAAGGCATTGATAATGAGTTATGTATATTGACACGAATTTAATCATTATTAAAATTTTGATTATGAAAAGAACAATATGCTACAACAATCCAAAAATACTCTATTAATGATCCACATGGATGTTGGTGGCCTCCCACTTATTCCAACAGGCTCATTTTGGCAGTTTTCTAGTTTGGCATTTTTTTTCCCTAGTTTACGGGTCCCTGACTTGCGGGGCCATTTTCAGGCCCTAAACAGTGTTTTTAGGGATCGCCATAGTCAAAATGATCTTTGATAGATAAAAAAAAAAATTGCAGTCCTGAGATAGACCTTTTCAACGAGATATTGTGTGCCTAAAACGTAGATCGTATGCAAAAGTTAAGACCTGAGGAAGTTGAGGTACTAACTTACCCAAACAGGGTCCACATGAATTTTGGCACTTCATCTCCCAAGGTTAGGTTTTTTTGATGTCTAGGGTTTTTGACATTCATGTTTATTGTAAAAAGGCCTTCAGAGCCTCATTGTAATCATCTTCTTGCGAATGAGCACAATTGTCACATCATCTTCTTTTGAATGAGAGCAGTTGTCACATCTCTTCTCAGAGATAAGCTGCCACCATTCTATCAAGCTTGTTTCTGCTGCATTTTACAATTTCAACTTATTTCCTTATTGAATAGAAACCAGTTTTACTGTATATCTGTTATTCTGTGTTAAGCATATTTTGATAATAATCTATATTAATTTTGTTCTGCAAATATATTCTGGATCAGTGGTATTAGAGTGATCTTATCCTTGTCTTTCTTAATGCATGTCCCCAACGAGGTCAGGGTACAAAGAATTGGGTCTCGAGCTTGTTTCTCTTGAGGAAAAATGCTCTCGCATGCCAAAAAGACCTCTCGTGGAAGAAGAAAATAAAGACAATGGGACAATAGATCCCTTTAGAATGTTTCTCAAGAAAGCCCTCACGCAATAGAGGAACAAGATGATGGATAGTTTTGCACAAATCCCTTGGCGACTACTAATAGGCGACGCATTTTCCTCAAACAAAGGTGTTTCCCCCTTCAAGGTATAAATCAACTTTGATATTCCTATATTTGAAGGTCAGATAGACATAGATACGGTACCCAAATGGTTGAATCTACTAGAAGGGTAGTTCTCTATCGATAACTTCTCAAATAGAGAAAATATTACTTTTGCACTACTCAAAGTCATCTCCCATGTCAAAGATTGGTGGGAAACTTTCTATGAGAAAAAGGAAACAAAGGAACCCTCATTATTTACAGTCTTAGTCACCTAGGATTCCTTCAGGGATGTTATTAAGGAACAATACTACCCTATTGTAATTTATGATTACCTGTACACAAAATGGACCACACTGCAACAGGAAAGAGACCAAGCGGTGCACGAGTTCACAAATATCTTCCATACCTTGTGCACCAAGATGGGTATCAAATATTCTAAGCGACATCTAGTGCTCAAGTATCATGATGGTCTACATAGATACATCCAGTCTGAAATGGAGTTTCTATACATCTCATTCTTGGGCTCGACCTACCCATATGCCATCAAAATTGAGCAAAAGCTCAAACAAAAGACACAACAATTTGGGCCTGGGAACCCCTCACATAAAAAGTGAGGAAAGGGCAGCCCCAAACCACAGAAAAAAGGATAGAGAAAAGAAGGAAAGCCTCAAGACAACCAGTCTAGGCCGTAAGCAAAGAAGGACACCAGAAAGACAAAGAAAGATACCAGGAAGTGGTGCGACTTCCATAAGCGCCCCTGGCATAACAATGTTGATTATCACTTAAAGCAGTTGTTGGTGGTTGAGGTGAAAGCCTCGAATCAAATGAGAGTTCCGATACTAAGTCAGAACCAAAAAGGGGGAGACAGATCATAGACATAGAACCCAATGATACCATTGTTACCACCAAGCTCCAGCCCGATGAACCATATGAGCTAGAGGAAGGAGAGTGCCTTTTTCATTCATAGATGTGGGTGAATGGTACCCCGCTGCACTTAATCGTTGATAGCGGTAGCCAGAAGAACCTCATCTCAGCAGAGGTTTTCAAGTGACTCGCCCTGCTGACATCGCCGCACATGCATCCCTACACCATCGAATGGCTCCGCCAAGGAAGAGACATTCGCATCAGCCAACAATGCCACATGTCATATGACATCTAGCCCTTCAAAGATGAGGTATTGTGTGATGATTCCCCTCTCAAAGTTCATAATTTTATTTTGGGCCAACCATATTTATGGAAACGTCATGTTGTATATGATTCTAGGCCTTACATTGTTATTATTAATTTGAACAAGAAATTGTACATGATACTTGAGGCAGTCCCACCCAATGCTATTTCCTTCATGATTCACTCTCAGAATGAGTGAAAGATTGTAGTCACATCCAGGGTCTCCGCGACTAACCTCTCCACATAGTATAAGCAAGTGGATAAGGTCGTGTAAGAATACTTAGATATCTTCTCCTCACCTACCGGGGTACCTATGAACTGTCAAGTCAAGCACCCCAATGCATTGCTTCCCAATGGACCAGTCTACCGCCGATCTCTGTTAGAGAATGAGGAGATCAACTAAAATATCCAAGAACTGCTCCACAAGGGGCACATATGTCCCAGCTTATCACCTTGCAGGAGCCCAATCGTGTTGATATCGAAGAAATATGGAACCTAGCGACTCTGCATTTATTACTGGGTTCGAAATAAAATCATAGTCATAAACCGGTACCTGATTCCCCGAATCTAATACCTTCTTGATAAAATCACGAGGGCCAAATACTTCATTAATATTGATCTAAAGTCTGGCTACCATGAGGTCCCGATAGAATAGACAGATGTATGGAATACCACCTTCAAGTCAAAGGAAGGTATTTTTGAATGGTTGGTCATGCCCTTTGGTTTGAAAAATGCTCCAACCACTTTCATGAGGATGATGGAAGATATCCGGTGAGCATTCACCAATACTTTTGTAGTGGTGTATCTAGATGACATCCTCATTTAAAACAAGACTTGGGCATAACACTTGCAGCATATTCAACGGGTTCTGCACACCTTGCGACAACACCATCTCTACACCAACTTAAAAATGCTCCTTTGGAATGGACAAGGTTCATTACCTAGGCTACATCATTGATCAAAATGGAGTACATTTGGATCTAGACAAAATCCAAGTCATCCTTGAATAACCAGCCCCAACCACACTCACTGAGCTTCGAAGCTTCTTGGGCCTTGCCAATTTCTACCATAGGTTCATGTTTGGATTCTCTCATATTGCATGAGCCCTCAGCCAAGTAACCAGAGGTGGTGGTAAGGTGAAGTTTGTGTGGGGCCGGTCCCAACAACAAGTGTTCGATGATTTGAAGCAACACTTATGCTCATCCCCAGTACCTTCACTACCAGACCTGGAACAACCCTTTGAGATCAAGGCATATGCTTCAGACTATGTTGTGGGTGTCATTATCACTCAGCATGACCACCCCATGGATTATCATGGTGAGACACTATCAGATGTTGTCTGTAAGTACCCTACTTACGACAAAGAAATGTATTCCATTGTGTAAGCCTACTGCCAGTGGAGACATTACATTCTTGGGAAGGAGACAATCATCCACACTAATCATAAGCCACTGGAGTTCATGCAGACACAAGGAAAATTGTAGAATGACTGATATCAAAAGTGGTCCATGTACTTGCAACAATTCCACCTCAAGATCAACTACAAAACGAGAAGCACCAACCGCATCGTTGATTTCCTCAATAGACTGTCAGTTGCAACACTCACCACGATGATAGAATCTTGTGGCCATGAGACCTCTAGATGGCCTCAACTATATGAGACAAATCCATACTTTTCCACTACCTACCAAATGTTGGGTGAAAACACAATTGTCGCTAATTTTCATATTCAGAACAGGTTGTTGTGGTGTCTAGGCCATATCTGCATTCCATCAAGTGAGCGAGCGAAGCTGATCTAGGAATCCCACTACAGTCAGGTGTCATGACACTTCGGCATCAAAAAGACAGTGGAAATGTTGCAGAAACATTTTTACTGGTCGAAACTTTGACATGAGGTCAACAAGTATATCAGGTCTTGCATTGCCTGCATGATTTCCAACTCGACCACTAAGAACCAGGGCTTGTACACCCCTCTACCTACTCCTGACAGTCCATGGGAATCCATCTCAATGGACTACATGTCGGGCCTCTCGTCCACCAAGAAGGGAAATGACTATGTTTTTGTGGTTGTCGATCACTGTTCTAAGATGGCAATTTTGGCCACCTGCAAGAAGAGCATCACAACAGAGGACATTGCCAAGCTCTTCTTTGAACGAGTCTGGGTACATTTTGGAATCCCACAAACCATTGTCTCATATCAGGAAAATTGATTTCTCATCACATTCTGGTCAAGCCTCTGGTCACTATTGGACACCAAGCTCATTAAATCCATGGCCTTCCACGCCTAGAGAGATGGCCAAACCGAGGTCATAAATCGAATGATCATGCATATCCTGTGCATGTATAATTCCAAGCACCCTCTAACATGGGATGAGAGTCTCCTCGATGTTCAACATAGCTATAACTGAGCCCTGCATAGCTCAACCAAACACAACCTTTTTCAGGTGGGGTTGAGATTCCAACCATTGGGTCCCATAGATGTTTCACTACCCCTTAAAGTCACCTCGATCGACTCATCTCCTGCTCCAAATGAATTTGAAAAAGCCACCTGATTCATTGATCATATCTATCACATCTACCAATAGGTTCAAGATATCCTATAGAATTCCAATGACAAGTACAAGCATCGCCATGATCAACACTGGGTGCCACATAAGTTTTAGGTGGGCGACAAAGTTTGGTTGCACTTGCAGAAAGAACGCCTTACAAGACACCATCAGAAACTTCGCCCACTTTGTTATGGGTCATACAACATCACCAAGGCTGTGGGTGATAATGATTTTGAGCTCAACATTCCTCCTTTGCTTGGCTTGCACCCAATGTTCAACGTGGATATCCTTCGACCGTTTTTCCCACCATTATTGGACACCTTAGAGATAGAAGAACAACTAACACCAACAGAACTCAACCCCAACTGCATACAACAAGAATCCAGTGATTATATTGTGGACAAACAGATCAAGGGAACTCACCAACAAAGGATCCAACTTTATCGAGTTGTCAAAGTAGGGTAGCTCCTGCACCAAGGCAAGTGGCTCACCCAGGGCCAAATTCAATAGAAATTTCCTCATCTAATGGGGGAAATCAACGCAATGGAGAGCATTGATTTATCAGGGGGAAGGATTGATCCAGATGTGTTTTGGTGGCCTCCCAACTATTCCAACTGGCTCATTTTGGTATTTTTCCAGTTTGGCAGTTTTTTCCCTAGTTTTCGGTTCCCTGACTTGCAGGGTTGTTTTGAGGCCCTAAACAACATTTTTTAGGGCTCTCTATAATCAAAATCAAATTTAATAGACTGCAAAAAAATGTGTATTTCTCGTATAAACCTTTCGAATGAGCTATCAAGCACTTAAAAAAAAGATCGTATGCAAAAGTTACGACCCCAGAAAGTTGAGGTACTAACTTACCCAAATGAGGCCCACATGACTTTTGGCGCTTCATCTCCTAGGGTTAGGTTTTTTGGATGTCTAGGGTTTTTGAAATTCCTTTTTATTTTAAAAATAGCTTCAATGCCTCATTGTAATCATCTTCTTGTGAATGAGTGAAACTGTCACATCTCTTCTCAGAGATAAGCTTCCACCATTCTAGCAAGCTTGTTTCTGCTGCATTTTACAATTTCAACTTATTTCCTTATTGAATAGAAACCAGTTTTACTATATATTTGTTATTTTGTGTTAAGCATATTTTGATAATAATATGTATTCATTTCATTCTGCAAATATATTCCAGATCAATTAAAGTATGATTATAGTTTTGAAGACAACAAATGAATATTATAATTACTAGAATTTTTTGAATTTGACCAATCTGAAAATAGTTGGAGATTTCAAACACATTTAGTTTGACACCATTTATCTACCTTAATTTTTTTTTTAAAGTAAAATCTAGAAGTACACTTTTGAAGAGGATAATGAAAGGTTCCATAAAATAAATTTTCCATATTTTTTTACTATGTATTATTTCATATATTGATTTTTCATTTTACTGAATCATTATGGTATCTAAAAATAATATGCATACATTTTGTTTTATAAAATAAACTAAAATTACTAAAAAACAATTAAATTGTATCAAAAGAAAGTAGATTCAATTCTAAAAATTTTGGTACTAGTTTAGAAACCAGACACATATTATTTTAAGGAGTCCACTCCTCCCTAAGTTGGAGTAAGTTGAAGTGAACACATACTTTTCTAAAAAGTGCCATAGTTACAAGTTTTCAACCGAACTAATAGTTCAACCGAAAGTTAGTTTTAACAGAAAATTGTTGGTAGATTTAAAATTCATATTATATTTTTCAATGGTGCAATTAGATTTAACTTTCGTCCGAAGAAATAGTTTGGTCGAAAAGTATTTCGGTCAAAAAATTGAAGAGTTCGACCGAAAACATGAGATTAGCAATTTTTACGACCCTATTCTCGCGAAAGTGTTACCCAGCTTCATGATTTTATTGATAATTATATCATAGTTTTTTTGACGATGGTTCGTGTTAAAAATTCTTGTAGATCAAGCATCTTCTCCAAGTGATCTTTAACATTCAAAGTGTTCCTACATTTGTAGTGGTCCTCACCAAGATTTTATTTCCTGCATATTCCACAGTTGTTAGTATGAAATAAATTGAGTTCATTTCTTGTACCAAAAATCCTTTGCAAATTACATTGATACCTCCTCTCAAATTTGATGCAATTTCATCACATCCTCCTTCCATTCACTGTGATTTTGTCCCCAATCCATTTACCTACCATTGCACCTCCTTTTCAAACCCTCCTAGCCATGATTTTGTCCCTCATATCACTATACAATTTCACCCATTGTGTTCTTCCAAATGTTGGTCAAAAGTTTTGTTAGAAAGTAGTAATATCATTAGTTTTCAATATTGTTTCTTGTGTGTGTATAAAACAACAATAAGAAAAAAAACACAAAGCATCCCTTTACATGGAGCTACACTCTCATTCCTCTTGATTGAATAGATTGAAAACAAACCTCTATTGTGTAGCCATAAAATCGATTCTAAATACCTTCAACACTTCGCTAATAAAATATAAACCCTCTTTAATCAAGTTGCGCCCAAATTTGAGTTATTAATATATTGCTTATAGTGGTGATTTGTTCCCATTTCAACCTTCAAATAATTCTTTGTGGAACTACACTTAATAAAATGATCATTCAACACAAAGAGATTT
>JZKD02S1675784.1:280098-300339 GCA_000966675.3 Picea glauca
AATCAAATCCACACCAAGATCAATCAAATCGATGAAAATCCAATAAAAGCTAAACTGGGAAAACGAACCTCCATTTAATCAAAGCAAAGCTATGTATAGAATGCATACAATGTGATAGAGCCAATCAATACTGTAAACTGAGCTATTCAAAACCGAATTCGAATTTGTTATATAAACAAGTGATAAAATATACCTGTGTGATGACGAAGGTTGTTCAATTATGCCAACTTATAATTCATGACAGCTGTGGTTGATTCCACATTTTTAAACAAGATGGAGCCTGTCGTCCTTTGTTTCTTATCAGTGGCTTGTAGCTTAGCCTTTTGACTGGTAAGCCGTGCAACCTGGTCCTCCAAAGAGTGAATTCTTGACTGTAGAATCGGAACATCAAGATAATATCTTTCTAACCACGAGCTGCATTGATCACAGGGTGGAACTTTAGATCTAGACAGAGCAAGAGAGGGTTTGGATGAATGACCGGAGGCTTCACAAGGCAGCTTAATGCCTGGGTAGTTAGGGTCGTCCTGTAGGCAGGGGGGTAGGTTTGACACAAAATCATATGAGGTTTCGGGACACAAACCTTGTGAATAGGGGTATTCGCTAGCCAAGAAACGCTCCACTTACGAATTAGAGTCCTCACTCAACACGATAGGGTTTGGATCGACAGGTGGTTTTGTCTTATTTCTTGCCATCCGCGAAATCAAACGGGCATTATTTTTTCCTTTGGCATTTACAGTGGGTTTTGACTTAGGCTTTTTGCCCAAAGCCTTAACAGTCTCAACACCCTTAGTCACAGAGTGGGGTAGGTCGATAGGTGAGTCGGCCAAGGGTTTAGGTAGAAGGATGTTGTAGGGTACTGGGGGTACATCCTTGTCCTTGATCACCACAGGTTTTTCAACCCGTGGAGGGTTCGAATCCTCAAAATCATTACGAGCAAGGAAATCGCTCCAACAATCTTCGTGTAAACTCAAATGACAGACAATAATAAGCTTAACCAGCCCATAATGAAAAAGGCTAGTATCAACCTGATTTCTTTTGTACTTCTTTGACATTTTAAACAGGATTCTATGAAAATAATAGGGCATATTGAGTTGATAACCCATAAAAACCATAAGCAAACGAAGGTGGTGTAAGAAAACAAACCCGTACTGACCTTCGCAGGTGATAAATTGTTTGATTATTATCAATAAATCATGCTAATGTTGTTTAAGCATAGTTACTGGAAAACCTTTATCACAGGAGGTGATTTTAAGCGACTAGAAGAGCAGTGTCCAAGGGACCTCCTCTACTTTGTAATTATTGGACCATCGTTGTCCAGTGGTAGGCAAACCCATAGCAAGACTGATAAACTATTCATCAATTTGCAATTGAATATCGCCGACCTTGGCTCGACAGCCATCAAAGGTCATGGCGAATTTTCGAGCTACGCAGAGGTTAAAACCCTCGAAGTTTTGTATAAATGGAATCCAACCGTTGTCCTCGAGGTCACTGTGGGCAGTGTCAAACATCAATAGGGCCTGGCTCCCATTGGGTTCAGCTCAGACAATTGGGGCCATGGTGCGAGCACATGGTAAGGGTTTGGTTCGAATTCACCAACGCACAGGAGCAGAGTCATTCGGTCTAACAGCAATGAACGATCAAAGGGGAAGCATTAATGCGCGCATGCAAGGGTGGTGGAGTTATTCACCGCCATGCACAATAGTTATGGTAAAGTACAACCGCCAAGTCCCACATCTGTTCAAACAATCATAACATAGCTCAAAAACCAATCGTTTGGCCAACCAAAGAATCAAATGGTGAGTGTTATGCCAATGCGCCATTAACTATAATCTTTCAAACCATGAATATTCAACGTGTAACCAACCCCAAATGTTAACCATTCGCCATTGTATAAATCAAAAGTTTTAAACCATTGTGCCAATCGATACTCAAAAAATTTACAAGCCAAGAGCCACAAAATATTATCATAAGGATCATATCGTATATAAAAACAAAAATAAATCATGACCCCTATGCAATTCAATGACTAGGCAAGTCACAAAAAATATAAATCTATATGCTCAATGCCTCACAAGTTTAATAAAATCAAGTTATGCAAATATAGGAATGTCCAAATAGGCATAGTTCGAAAATCCTTTCAGCCACATAACGATAAACCAAAGGTAAGTGCCATAGAAAATATCGATAAAAAGATGACGACAGTTCAGATAGTGATCGAAATGTGACCTCGAAAGGAGAAGTTTTCACGCTTACAGTCATGAAAACTTAATGGAGACAAATTTGCAAGTGTCACAAGAAATGAAAATATCTTCTATTTGAAAAATGCGACGACAATTTGAAGTTCGTAAGACATAGGTGTAGGCAGCTTATAGGTCAATAGAAAAAATTGAATTGGCTGCCAACACTTCCCTAAACATTGGTCACAAAGGATCATTCTACCTATTTTTAGAAGTGGGGATAAAATAAATCTATATAACTATAGGACCATTATGATTATCCCCATTTTATCAAAGCGGTATGGAATTATTTTAGAAAAGAAGATTACCATATGGGTAGAAATCCATGGAAAAAGTGCTAAAGTATGGGACAGATTTAGGATCTATCATTATATTGTGGACCACCTTGTTACACTTGGGATCATTGTGGAGGAGTGTTGCAATAATAAAACCAATCTCCTTTGTTGTTTCACTGACCTTGAAAATATTTTAACATAGTTCCTAGGAAAAACCTTTGGAACGAGATGGAAGAGTTAAACATTCCTTTTGAGTTGAGGGATATTGCTGCAAGGTTGTATGAGCATGATATTTCCAAGTTTAGGAACATTGAGGGATGCTCAGAGGAAACTAAATACATAACATTGGCATTAAGAATGGTTGTCCCTTTTCCCCAACTATTTTTTGCCTATACATTGACAAGTTAGAAGATTATTTGGAAAGAGAAGGTTGTGTTGGCCCAATTCTCACTGGTATAGTCCCTTTGATCCTAGAAATCAACAAAGAATCCTCAAATATTTTTTCTCCAATATGAGTATGACTACTAATACTGACAAAATGAATGTTATGATAATTAAATCCAAAAAATTCACCCATGAAACTTTCATATATTAAAATCATAACTCGGAGGAAGTTCCTTCATAAAAATATCTCAAAATCAATATTCATCGTAAGCTCAACTAAAACTATAACATTGAGAAAAGGATAAATAGAGGGTAGAAATCTTATTATGGGTTTGAAAAAAATTGTAAATTACTAATTATTTGGATATGAGATAAGAAAAACCTCCTCCTTGAGACTCTCATTACTCCTATTATTCTATATGGATGTGAAGTTTGGGGATGCAATATTTCTAGAGAATCATCGAGAAAGATAGAGAAAATACAAAATAATTTTATAACTTATAATATAAAAATTAAAGGAAATACACCCCATCCTATCCTTCTCATGAAAGCGAGAATTTCCCCTATATGGATAAGGAAAGGAGAATGCTCAGTGGTGTTGGGATAACACAAGAATTCTGGGTGGAGGCAGTGGAGACTGCAAGATATCTGGTGAATGTGTCTCCTTCGTCAACGCTAGTCGAGATGACTCCAAATGAGGAATGGTATGGTATGAAGCCTTTGGTGCCACATATCAAAGTATTTTTCTATGATGCATTTGTGCATGTGCCCAAGCAAAAGAGGAGCAATTTGGAGAAGAAGGTAATCAAATGTATTTTCATCGGATATAAAGAAGGGATGAAATGATATAAGATCTGGGATCCTGCATCAAGGAGAACAATGTACAGTCAATATGTGGTCTTCAGAGAAGTCAGAGGTAAATCCGAGCCTGAGGAAGTTGTTCAGACCGAGAATAATACTAATACGGTGCATTTTGAACTGAGGAACGAAGAAGATGATTCAGATGAGTCAATTGAATCTGAGGAATAGGTTGAACAACTGACTTTGGTGGTAAGGAGGTAAGAAAGAGTAAGGAAACAAGTTGAGAGGTATAGTCTGCCTGAATTCCATTCCGCATTTGTGCTAACCACCATCGATGATGAGCCCAATTTGGTTGGTGAGGAAGTCAATTTTGAATATGGTAAACTTTGGAAGGATACCATGATAGAAGAGATGGAATCCTTGTACAAGAATGAGACATGGGATTTAGTTAAGTTACCTAGTGGAAGGAAGCCCGTCGGTAGAAAGTGGGTGTTCAAGAAGAATATGAATGTCGTAGGACAAGTCGAGAAGTTCAAATCTCGACTCGTAGCGAAAGGTTATTCCCAAGCTGAGGGAGTCAACTTTGGTGATATTGTTTTCCCCTATTGCAAAATTAACTTCCATTATAGTACTAATGTCTCTGCCCGCAACATTCGATCTGGAGCTAGAATAGATGGATGTGAAGGCAACGTTCCTACATGATGACCTGGAAGAAGAAATATACATGAAACAACCTAAAGGATTTGTAGTGAAGGGAAAGAAAAAGTTGGTGTGAAAACTCAAAATATCCCTTTATGGTCTAAAGAAATCGCCAATGATGTGGTACTAAAAGTTTGACACATACATCCTTATTTTTGGATTTGTGAGAAGCAAAGTGGATCACTGCATATATTCCAAGGAAGAATGTGGGTGTTTCATATATGTAGCTTTGTATTTCAATGACATGTTGTTGATTGGAAACAACATGGATGCAATAAAGGAGGTGAAGAAGCAACTATCCTCCATGTTCGACATGAAGGATCTTGGTGAAACTAAATTCATTATGGAAATGGAGATTAACAGAGATCCAGTTGCTAGAAATTTCTGGTTGAATCAAATGAAGTATATTGAAATAGATCTAAAACGGTTCAACATGCAGGATTGCAAACTGGTGAAGGTGTACATTTTTGTGTGAGCAAGGCTTACTGTTGAACAGTTTCCAAATACACAGGAAGAAATAGAGGGCATGGCATGTGTTCCTTATGCAAGTGTTGTTGGTATTATAATGTATGTGATGGTTTTCACTCGACCAGACATTTCCCATGCAGTGGGAGTGTTGAGGAGGTACATGTCAACACCTGGAAAGGAGCACTGGATAGTTTTTAAGAGAGTATTCAGGTATTTGTGTGGCATAAATGATTATGCTATATGCTACCAAGGAAGACCTAGACATGACAGTGGTAAAGTAGATGTACATGTCTTTGTCGATGTTGAATGGGATGGAGATATGGATAGACAGAGGTCGACCAATGGATATTCCTTCAAAATGTTTGGTGGATAAATAAGCTAGATGAGTAAGCGATATGCAGTCATAGCCTTGTAAAAAACAAAAGGTGAATACATGGTGGCCACTTATGGAAGAAAATAAGCGGTATGGATTCAAAGGTCATGTTTAGGAATCAGGTTTGAGAAGAGAGCTATGAAGGTGAGTTGTGATAGTCAAAGTGAAATATTTCTAGAAAAGAATGCTACTTATAATTCAAAGACTAATCACATTGATGTGCAATACTATTTCGTAAGAGATATGGTGGAAAGTAACAAGGTGGTACTGGAGAAAGTAAACACATTGGAAAACATAGAAAACTCATCGACTAAGTTTGTGAGTCCCCTGAAGTTCTCCTAGTGCAGAGAGGCAATGGGCATTTCTTCCTTGGGTCTGTGAATGAAAGTTTAGGAATCTCCTATTTCAACAAAGAAAACAAAAAGTGGGAGAATGTTGGGTTGTTACATTCTTTGCAGTGAAAGTCTAATTGAGGTAGATCAACTGGCGGTTGAAGGTTGAGGTGGATTGGCATTAGTCAAGGTAGAGGTGGATCAAGAACAATTCGAAGGTCGAGGGAGATGACCGGGGAAATTAGAAGTTGAAGATATCTACGACAAGTCAACCGAAAATAGTTCGAAGTGCGAGTGTGAGATGATCGACTAGAGACTGAATGAAGGATCGATTGGTAACCTGAATTGGAGTTGACTGTAACATAATACATGGATTTGCGGGATTTGTAGCCAATGATATGCATGTATCTGTAACCATTTTTGGGTGCCAATCTTTAGGTTTTTCATATTGTAAAGCCTATAAATAAGCGTGTTGTAATTTCGTAAAGGATAATGAAAAATGTTGTATTGCACTTATGCAGGTTAATGCATGTGTAATTGTAGGTTGATGGTCATGCATATGTAAGCCGAATTGGCTACAAAGTTGTTCTTGTGCAAGCATGAGGGTATCATGTCAATTGTGTCTTTGGTGTGGACCAAGGTTAAATATGTAACCCTTTATTCATATTGAATAAGACAACAAGAGAGCATATCGCTCAAAGGAATGTTGGTTTTTCTCGGTTAAGGGTTCCAAGGTAAAATATCAGTGTATTGTGTGATTTCTTGTTTCATTTACGTTCTTGATTAAATTCTTCTTCTCTTCTGCTAGTATTAGTGTGGAAGTGTCTTTCATTTCCTGAAAAGAACATAGTTATCGATTTGATGAGAACTATGACCTAAAAGTGATAACTCTGGCTCCCATATTTTTGGACAAACAACACCAAAAGAAACCTCCAAATCGAAAAGTGGTGCTTCTATCACTTTTTTCTAAGGGTTAAAATTGGCACCTTTTAAATGATTGAACTTTTTTAATATTTAGGTTTTTTTTTTAAATAATATTTTTGAATTTTTTTATATTTGGTGTTTTCCATCCATCCACAACTTGGGCCTAATGGTTAAGAACATGTGTTTTCTCCTAAGATATCATAGTTTGAAATCCAGAGGGCGTAGGATATGTACACATACATAGACTTTCATAATCAAATCTTTGTGTGAAGGGGGTCTCTTTTCCTGCAATCAGGGGGGTCTCATACATCAATTCGATGTCTCGCTTGGTCGTGACCTTAAAATTGGTTTTATAATTTTAGGCCCTAAACAAAAAGAGTTTTGTTATGGGTAGCATCATGTTTTTATTTGATGTATCCAAGTGTGCGCAACACTATGACATGTCTACAACCTTTCTTTGATAACAATCCTCGCGCACTACTCAATTGCGTGCAAATACTAAACTTGGTGTCAATCGATCACCAACCTATATGTACATTTACATTTACAATTGGTACCAAGTGCTCACCAACCTATATGTACAATTGCAAATGGGGTTCAAATCAGGGACATTACAAATGACAACCTCCTTCCCAAATATTTTTGAAAGGTATCAAGTGGAATTCATCACATCAAGGGATATGGTGGCTCTAACATTAAATTCCAACACCAACGTACCATTGGGAAATCAAATAGTAGGGAAGAGACATGGTGTACCCTCGGTATGGAAACTGTCAATGGATGAAGGGAGAATTTGACATTCTTTTACCCCTCCCTCAGTCTTGTCACATTTTCCATTAGATGGTAAATTTGAATTACATATTATTGCAGGGACGATTTGATCTCAAAGTAGTCATCCAACTTTGACATTTTTATGTCGTGGAATTTGATGTATAGGTGAGAATTTTGTTAGTAAAAGTGTCAAATTTCATGCATTTGGATGGTGAGTTTGTGGAATTTCATATGGAAATGCAGGATCAGGATGGTGAATTATTGATTTTGGTTTCAAGAGGGAGAATTTGAATTGGAATTTGACTTCATAGTATAATCCACATCAATTTCTACTAATTTCCAGAGCCTCAAAACATGATTAATGAACTATATTGTGCTAATGTGTCACAGTAGAGACCTACTTCTAGTTCCTGAGGCCATTGTATCATGAATTTTAGAGCCATTAATTGGTTTTCGTATAGTGCTAGGCTTAATTTGGACAAATTTGTTGCAGGAAGAATCAAAGGTAAGTCTATAGACGTAAATGTTTAGGAACTTGTCCAATTTTTGTCAAGGTATTTTACTAGTCGAACTTCAAGAGGAAATTTCCTTTCTCTTACCCCATTTTATGGTGCCTTTAAATATGACTTGTGCTTACTAATCCCCGTCATAGTCTTAGTATGAGCATGGAACGATTTGAACTTGACCATTTCGTGCCATCTTGAATTTCCTACGTGAATTGCTGACATCAACTTGAAATTTGCAAGGCTTGTGTATTCCCAAGCTCGATGATATGTTTTAAATCTATATATGTTTATTTGGAATGTCAATGTGGAAAATGGATTTATAGCCATATGATTCACATACGAGAATGAATGGGTGTTTTGAGTCTTGTCCAAAGAGGCTTGGTTAAGGTGATTGTTCTCTTTACATGAGCATTGCTTTTTGTCACAAGGTATTTACCCAGTGAATCTATGACATAGCACCCACATTCATGGGATATTAAAGAATAACCCTAATAACAACATCATTTTCAATGTCACAACGAATCCTAGGTATAATCTATTGAGATTTGTTTTGGTATTTTGGTTTCAAGAATATTGAACAAGATTATACAAGAATCTTGAAAATGATTCAATGTGGATGATTGATTGATTGGTAAAGGAATGAATTTTGAGTGGTCTCACCTTGATATGATTCTAGGCTATTTTGAGGTTAAAAAATCTCTTATTTGGTTGGTTGACCCCTCCTAGTAACTTCATTTAACGAAAATCATTTAAAATTATTAATGCCACGTAAAGAGTTTTAGGGATAACTATATTCTCTTGTATGCCTTATTGTTTCTTTCCAAGGGATTCCATTCTCCCTCTTTGGAATTCAAAAGGTCTTATCAATGTAATTTTGGTTGATATTGTTCCAAGGGCTTCCATTCTACCTCTTTGGAATTCAAAATGTTTTATCAATGTAATTTTGGCTCACACTGAGCCATGCGACTTCATATATTATTGTGCCCATAGATATTTTCACCATCGCTTTCTATATAGGTTGTACCATTCATATCACCACTCTTCTTTTGTTAAAGAACCATTGAATCTTTGGTATCTCAACGTTTGGTTCTGAAAATGAAATTTGGTTTGTGGTTCAGTTATGGTGCATCCATTTGGCTTGTTCTTGGCTACATGACATGGTTCAATTGGTTCGATTTCATGAATAAATTAGGGCATTGCAATTTTGAGTTTGTTCGGAGCACTACAATTCCAATTGCAATTCCAATTAGTTTCTTTAAGTAAGGTTATTTTTCTTATTTCTAACATATTTATATTGGGATGGGATTAAAATTGATTAATATTCCTTTGTCATTCCGACAAGACAATTCAATTTTATGGTTCCGACAAGACAATTTTATAGTTGATCTAATTTTCATTGATCTTGTCTAACATTTAAAAAAAATTGTTAACAAATGATATCTCGACAAGACAAATTTATTCTTAACAAATGATATCTTCTTCGAGTAGTACGCACAACCTCAAAGAGTATATCCCATCCTTAAAGGGCCGACGGAAATGCAATGGTAAAAAGAAAAGGAATACATTTAAAATACCTATTGGAGATGGGCACACTTAATCACCTTTTAATCTAAAATTCTAATCTGATGGCTAACAATTGAAAATACTAGAATATTCTTAGTCGTCCTGCCAAATCAATGAATGTGATTTACTCTTCATAACTTCCTTGTATTTTTGAATGCATTAGTTAACCTGTTTACTTTTTAACATTTACCTAATCATATTAAGAAATTACTGTACCACCATATGATTGCCACATTTAACTGATTAACCTTTGGAATTACCACATTTAAGATTATCTTTCAACACCAACTAGTGGTTATTTCATCTGAAACAATCTCATATTTAATGGATTTGATGTGAGAAACGTGAACATTGACATTTTAATCATCCACCTCCTTGCTATTTTCTTGGATTCTAATATATTTATGGATAGGGATAAATGTGTTTTTAATCATTTAAGTATTTTCTTTGAGTATTTTTAATAAATGAAGAAAACTTACAACCATAGATGTGAGTGCAGCAGCTTCATCAAGTTCTCCTTGTCTAATCCTTTCTCAAAATACCCACGATCAGAATGACAATAACTTCACTAATAATTTTCCTCCACTTCATTGTGTGTTTCCTATGAGATCATAGGTTTCATGCTTCTAATCCTTCCCCCTTTTTCACCATGAGAGGGCCTTATTATATAGGTTAGAGAGGCCCAACCACTTCAGATATCTTTAGGGTAAGTTGAGGATTTTCCTCCTTCGGTTAGGGATCTTCCCTAAGATCATGGCTTGACTAAGGATTCGAATCCAATTGCCTTCAAAGATTGAAGGGATCTTTCCCTCATTCTTCTCAACAAACCAACTATTTCCCAGAATAGGTAGCGCTCCTCCAAAAGGGCAGACAAAGCGTTATAACGCTCCCTAGTAATGTATAGGGGGGAAAAAACACTCCTAACAATAACAACGCTCCTCTAAAATGGCAGACAAAGTGTTATAACGCTCCCAGATAGTCTATAGGGGTCCGCCAACACTCCTGAGAGATGTATAGGGGAGTGCTCTCCTCTAAAAACTCAACTTTAGTGGTTATTTCAAATGGCAAGAGGTTCATAAACCTAGTTAACCATTCCTCTTCTTCCAAATCAAATGTTTGAGGTGTTTCAAGTGTCTTTTTGATGTCATTATAGGTACGACATAGGCATTATGGAAGTATGATTTCTTGACACTTGCGACACTTGCGAGCAATATGCGACACTTGCGACACTTGTAATGACGACACTTGCGACACTATCGAAGTGAGTAATTTTGATGTGTAACAGATTGCCCCCCAAAGTATGAAGTTAGAAGACGAGAACTGATAATTGAAATTCTTTTTAGACTTTCAAGCAAGGGTATAGACGCAGAGAACCTGACAGAAGCTGCACACAAACATCAACAAATATTATGACATGTTTCAAACCCAAGGCAGGCATACCTATGCTTGGGTGATCAAGACTTGCAAGATATGGCCGCCATAAAATACACTGCAGATCCATAATTGTATTGATAAAAGGTATATCCACCGAGGATAGATCGTGGATCTATACTCCTATGACCTGAACTAATCGTCGCCACGAAGAATACATAGTGTATCTAAGAGATGACAAGACATAGACATGACCAATACAAAGTAGATCTATGTAACAATATATGTGTCATTATTCAAAAGAAACTCCTTCGCAACCTAGGTAAAGTACATATAAGAGTGATGAATCAACCCAGGGTCTTCTTACCGATCCCGATGTAGTATGAATCTAACCATGTGAATAGATGTACTGATGTCGAACATGGCAGAAACCACTTGATTATCGGTCAATGTTGTAAACCGTTAACAAGTGCGAGGAAAATCATCATTAATGTCAATGATTCCCAAGGTACCCTAGTAAATTCCAACGAAATGTGAATAGATGAGCTGAAGTCGAACATCCATGGAATCATTCGATCATAGGTCAATGATGTAAACCCACTGTCGAATGTGAGGAGGCCTGCCATTGAGGAATGCAGGTCCCAAAGTACTAATTGGTTTCTAAGTCTAGTTCCTGGATAATGTGTTGAAGTCGACAGGAATAGACTCGTCGAAGGAGGGCCTTGATGTATCCCCCATCAACGACATGAAACAGACACAAAGATGTAATTGGTAGATCAAATGAGCATGGACTGACACAGGTATTGAGACAAGATATTTATGATGGCTGACTCTTGAGGCAGATACTTCCCTTGATAGCAAAGCACAACAACAGAAACATGACACGGACCAAAACACGATAATGCAATGGATACTGTGACTTTCGTCGGGTGACCCAAAGGAGTAAGAAAAAATCAGAGGATTGGTTCAGTGCAGAGGTTTAGTGGATTAATATGTGCTCAAAGACAAAGTGCCATGTTCAAGGGAGACTCTAAGAGTTACTTGGTAATGTTCTCAAAAACTGCTTGGCTTGTTTCTTTCAATTTTTCCCCCATCTAGATAGACGAGTACCTATTTTTGATTTAACGAGCTCGAGGAGGATAACACATGCTTGATATAACTCACCTTCGGTAAGTTCCTCTTCCTTTATAACGAACTAGAAGAAATAAGAGTTTGGTCCCGTATGGGCCTGTCGATGTTTGTTTAACGAGTCCAAAGACAAAAAACTCGAAGGTTTTTCATGCTTATAGAGTCTAGAAAAACACTTAAAAGAGAACTCTCTCAGTCCCTTTTTCGTAAAGTAGTATGATGAGACCGAAAAAGAGATAAAATATCGCTCAACAGACATTTTCCTCAAATACTTTAACGAGCGTGAAGAGAACAAGGTCGCTCGACAATCTTTTCATCTTTAGAGAGTCTGAAAAGAACTTAAAGAAGACTCCAATGTTGTCCTTTTTCTTAATGTTAGTCTCGTGAGGCCGAAAAAGGGATAAATTATCACTCGAAAGACACCCTTTCAAACCTTTTAATGAGTGGGAAAGGAAGCAAGATCACTTGACAATCTTTTCATGTTTAGAGAGTCTGAAAAGAGCTTAAAGGAGACTCCAGGGGGTTCCTTTTTCGTGTATCCATATAGGTACGAAAAAGAGATAAAAGTTTACCCAGATGAATTCTCATGTATTTACGAGCACGAGAAAGAACAAATACTAAACTCGGTATGCCCCCAGCTTGAAAATCTAGTGGCTTCACTCGATAATGATCATCAAAGGCTGGAGACATGCCCTCTAAGCTTCAATTCATTCACCAACTTTGAGGTTGTCACCAATTTCTCTAGTAGATGAGAAAAAGGAGAAGGGTGGATGAAAAGAAGGTTTAAGAGAGGTGACTATTTCATTTTTTAACGAGCTTGACCCAGGAAAAGAACTATGCTTAGGGCCTCTATTTCATTTTTTAACGAGCTTTCCACAGAGAAGAGAAACTATGCTCGTGGTTGCTTCTTGATCATGGCTTCCAAGAGAATACCAATCTGAAAGGATACCATGTCAAGAGACAAAACTCGGTCATGGCCTCCAGGAGATCTTCGTTGGATGGAAGATAATCACTCGGGAAGGACCACATGTTGACGGTCGCGATAGGAGTAAGGAGATCAGGCTCCAATAATCCTACCGAAGAAATCACCATGTCCACTACTGGATCAAAATCATCGAAAGTTGAAATCATGGGATATGATGGAAAATCAACACCAGGAGGGGAGATAGAGTGTATATCTTCCCGGATTTCTTCACGAGGGGGAAGAAAAGAGGGTCGGTGATGGTTATTATCTTGAGGTAACTTGTCAATGCGAAGCATTTATGGAATAGATTCATGAAAAGGAAAAATTGGGGAAATGTAGTCGATTGTCGACGACAAGGAACTCAATCGTGATTGCATCAAGGAACTATCAGGCACCAACAGATGTTGGTCATTCGACAAGGGAGAATCAGATTGGATAGAAACGTATGATGGTTCAGCTGGACCAAGTGGAACGATGTCACCTAGTGCATCGAATTCCAATAGACAAGATACAATCCAAGGGTCAGATGATTCCAAAGATTGATAAGCCACGGTCAAAATCATATCGATGGTGGCAATATGATGTGTAGTCGGTGGAAGTGGTGTAGGGAAGGTACCCATGAGGCTAGAATCTTTCAGTAAGACAACACCAACGTTTTCATACGTGATCTTGTGGTCTCCCAAGAAAGGAATATTGTTGGTAGCGGGAACGCGAGCATCGGTCGTGCAAAAATCCAACTAATCAACAGTGACAATTTTTCCCTGATGAGGAAATTGGACACCGAAAAACTAATGAGGCAACAACAGTCATAGCATAAAACCAACTTCTTCCAAGTAACAAGTTGTAATCGAGGGGAGCATCGACCACCTCGACATCAACGGTAACATTTTTGCCACCCAATTGGATGGGTAGGGACTATAGAAGCCCATGGGTATGAAAACCTTTCCCATCAAAGGCGCGTAACATCGTTGGGTATTTTTTAAGTGCGGGTGATTTTAAACCTTTCCAACACGCTAAAGACATGAAACAAGTTGAGGATCCCTCATCCAGAATAGTTCGGTGGATTTGTTGATTGTGAACAACAACATCAACTTGGAAAGAAAGTTGGTGGGAGAGACGAGACGCATAATTTTCTAGGTTAAACATGATATGGTTGGACGACTCAGGATCAACAGCGCCAAGAGCGACCAAGAGCGTTCTACGTTGACTAGGGCAGTGTTGTAGAACTTCTAACGCAGACATAACACACGGTGCTTGAGCCAAATCTTCAACAATCTTGTAATTATGGGCGACACGTGAACTAGGATTAAAGGTAGCTTTACGTATAGTTCTCTTAGGAGGGCGTAAGATAGATTCAAACGTGGGTTTCTCAATCTGAAGTGGTCCAGAGAGAGGATTAACCGATGGAAGACTAACGGAGGACGATGATGGATCCGATAAATTATTGGTACCGTTAGTGTATTTTCCTTTGTCAGGGTTACCTGGTGTGTCGTATGTCTTAGAGAGAGTGGTCAAATTGATCCCATTAAACATATAAATATGTGCACTCGACGAGGCCTCATCATGAGGATCGTTAGAACTGCCCCCAGGAGAGGGGGTTTAAGCAACCATGGATTGTTGCTGTGGAAAAGGCTGAGTAAGAACAACGGGTTTTGATTTTCCTTGGAAAATGTTGGCCACTTCATTGTGAAGTGGACAATATCGAGTGTAGTGATTGTCACCACAAATGATACACAGGAATTTCATTTTCTGTTGTGGTTTCTTTTTGGTAGCAGGTGTTTGATTTTTTGGTTGTTCATTATTATTTTTGATTTGTTCTTTGTCTTCTTCTTACCTCCAGATTGTTGTGATGGGGCATATTGAACTACATTAACCTCAGAGATATGAGTTTGGGGGGAGGTAGAGGAGAGTGTGAGCGATTGGGAAATAGATTGAGTTTTGACAGAACCGATAACACCATCCGCATGAGATGAGGAATTTGGTTTGGATGGATTGGTATTAGCTCGAGTAGGATTCAGAAGAAAATCATACAAAGTACTAGATTGGGAATAAACCAAATCTAAATACTGAGCCCGAGCGATGGCTTGTTCTTCTGTGACCGCACCACCCATAGCGACATCGCGAGCGATCGGGGGTAACAGTGATTTAGTAAACCATTCTGCCAATAGTATGTCAGGAATGATTTCCTTGATCATCCTTCGTCGTTGCCTCCACTCATGAATATGATCAGAGATATGCACGGATTTAGTTTGACGAAGGGAGGTCAAGAGTTCAGTACCCATCTCCTAGTGAATAGGTAGTTGAAAGTGCATGAGGAAAGACATGGCAAGGGAATTGAAATCGTGGAAAGAAGCATGTGGTATCCCGATATACCATTTTGTTGTCGAACCGATAAGTGTTCACTGGAAAAGATGCAAATGTACAGAATCATCCATGAGGGATTTTGATGAACACCACAAATGGAAATTCATTACATGGTTGTTTGGATCTTCGCCAGGGTTTCTGTCAAATTTTGGAATATTAGAAGGAAGTTTAGCTAGAATGACTAGCCAAACCGGTGAATGAAAAATAGGATCATTAGTTAACCAAGACAAGTTTGGGAGATCCAGAGTCGCAAGGAAAGGTAGTTGTCGGTTAATTTGCGAATGATGTTGGTGTGGCATAGGAACACCAGTAGGACCATAAACTGGGTTAGGTGGATAGTTGTAACCAGTAGGTCCTCCTACATATGGTTGTTGCTGGCCAGGATAAACAGGATTCGATGGTGCATGAGAAACATTTGTATAACCCGGTGGGTTCTGAGCATTATAGGCCGGGTGATTTGTTTTCCCATGAGGAGGATAAATGTTTTTCCCTTGAGAATGATAAGGAGTAGATCCCGGAGGTGGATACACATTAGACCCATGAGGTGGATAAGACTACGGTCCTAGAGAACTCCAGGTGGTGTTTGGGATGTTGCCTGGATAAGATTGTCCGTAAGATGTTTCGGAAGGAACATGATTAGACACTCCTCATAATGGGTTATTATACGAGTTCCCCCCAATGTGAGGTTGAGTAAAAGTGCCTCCTGAAGATACTCCCCACGATTGTGAATGGTTTCCAGCAAACGAAGGTTTCCCCCCTACTAGTGGTGGATTTACGATCGGGGTATGACTGGCAAACGAAGTTTGCCCTCCAGGAGGAGCATGAAAAGGGGGCTATCCCCTGGGAGGGGTAGGCCCTCCATGGAAAGGTAGTCCTCCAGGAGGGAAAGGTTCATTGGATGGTGGTTTCCGTCCAGCCGGTTGTGTTTGGCCAACAGGGGTCTGCATTCTTGGGTGAGAAGATGTCCCATCAGGATCATGTGGAACATGTGGAGCTGTAGATTAAAATCTTGTAGAAACGGGGTTAGAGATTGAAGTGCTTTGGAGATGGGTAGAGGTGATGAGTCCATCATTAGGATGGACTTGTGCTAGTGTAACAGTAGAGTTAATAACCTGATCGACTGGGTGATTCATGGTTTGACCAGATGGTCCTATTTCACTAGGAGGGTCATGAGGATGAAAGGGTTGTTGAAAAAATTCGAAATGTTCATAAAGATCGCGTCCCGATGAATTCCTCCATACAGAACGAGAAGGTGTGGGTTTGGTTTCTATTGTGGTGCTAGGACGTACAGGAGTCCTATACTCATCACCAAATATTGGTTCTGTGGATCCCATATATGTTTCGTTAAAAATCCTCTCTGGTAATCATGGGATCTCTTCGTCTATGACGTTCCCAAGGGAGTCTAAACGAACCAAAAGTGGTTCGAGAGGATTTACCAACACAGATGTAGTGGGATTTTCAACCGTGACCAAAGTGCCTTCTGAGTTATCTAACGGAGGAACAATAACACTTCCAGCTTCAGATTGATTTTCTACCTCTCTACGGTAGTTTTCTTATGGAGGGTTAGGAGGTAAGGGTTGATATCCTTCCAGAGGAAGCCCTTTCATCCTACGTGATTGACGAAGACCTTTATCGTCTACAGGATCAATTGTGGAGAATAACAGAACACACTGAAAATCTAGGGCCAACTAACAAAAAGAAACAACATATGCTAATAAAATCTAGGAAACAACCAAGAAAACAAAAATTCTCTCGATGATCGTACTAGTTGGTGATGAAATCCAACGTCGCGTGATCAAGTCAAGAAGGGGCTAGGATATGGTGGAACAGTTACAATGGAGACCTGCTTAACGAACTTTCACCTTGGTGCAAGCTTCCACGCAGTAATTGTGGATTTACCCTCCAAGGAGCCCGAGTGAGTTTGACAAATGTCTGTTCCAGGTATAGTGAGACTTCCCTTCACCGTCACCTTGTGTAAGTACCTAAAGATTATGACAACTAAAGACACCAATTCCCAGTGAGTCCCTGGGAAGGTACAGTTGACAGTCCGATCCGAAATGTATGGGAAGGATAACAAGTCCGAAATCAACTCGAGAGGCTCCCACACATAATCATGGGTATACCTTCAAGTGACCCCCAATATACGATCCGACCACTACAAATAGTTGAACCACAGAGGGATAATCTCTCTAATTCACCCGAATGCGACCTCGTGTGTAACCCCTGTGTGAGAGGGGGATCCCAGAAAACCAATACGACAATTGGATTTGACTCTCCCTAGCTCAGGATGCTAATGTTTGGTTTGAAAACTTTGGAGAGTTGTACTCACAGCCTAATCCAAAGTGCTAATCCTAGTCTATTGTTGGTGGAAGATCCTAAAAACAAAAAGTTCTAGATAATTTTTAATTAGCGTTCGTTTTACAGTTGTTCTTTACTCAAAGGGTGTATGAAAGTGAAACTGATGGAATGATGACTCAATTCCAAAAAAGATGCATAAAATATGATAAGCAATCGTTTCTTTTCAATGAACGCCTATTTAAGGGAAAGAGAAAGAGTCGTTTTCACTATCAAACACTAATATGAAATATTCTCAATCAATCGGTTCTCAATCGAATTCGATGCAATGCTAAAACATTTCAAAAATGAATTCTAATATGCAAACCAATCACTAATGTGTATCTTTTTTGTTTGTATGTGAATGATGACTAATTCAATGCAAAAACTTCTCCTGCCAACTATCTTTTCAGGTCAGGGAGATTCGGACAAGCATGATCAGATTTTGCACACATGACACACACCCTCTTGCTACGATTGAAACAAGAAGAAAATAGAAAACAAAAAATAACAAAGCAAAATCAAAAAATTCACACAAAAGAGAGATGTTTAAGAACGATGACTTCAAAACCCAAATAAGATGATTCACAGATTTCTGATGCCATTCACCAGAGTTCCCGCTCAGTCGGATAGGAGAGAAGAAAGCAGTGGATTGATTTCAAGTTTTCAACAGCAGAAAAAATCAAAATGAAGAAGAAGGCCTCAAAATATGAACAACAAAGTTATTATTCCTCATAAGGAAGGATGTCAAATTTCAAAAGGAAGAAGCATTTAATCACAAAGAATCTTAGTAAGTGAAGAAACAGGGTCTGGACCTCAGAAAATGCAATTTTGGAAGGTACTTTTGCAAAGGATAGGCTGGCGCTCTGGTGTAAGGGATACCAGATAATTATAAATCTCTATCTAAGACTTCCAGGGAGTGTTGGCCCTGGGCTAACATAGGCACAGGGGCGCCAGGCTTCAAAAACTCAGAAAACTGTCCAAAAACCCAAAATTTCAGTCAAACTTTGGCAATCAAGATGAATGTGATGGGGTAAGGAGTCAATCAGCATATGAAATCAAACATATAAGGTGAACAAGGTCTGAAAACAACAAAGGGTAAGACAAGGTCTATGAGGAATGCCAAAACTGAAAAGTTTCGATTCATCCCCAGTGGAGTCGCTAATTTCTGTTGAAGGAAAATCTCCCTGCGGATAGGTAGATCTCCTCTTGAGAGATAGACTCTTAAATCTTAAGAAAAAAAATGGTTATCATGGTCACTGACTTCCTTTTAGATCTATATAAACTAATGTTTGAGGATGAAGGAGAAAAGAAGTACCTCTTACCGGTGTTTGTCCCTGCACGGTCCAAGTTGAGCTACAATCTTGAACTCCTCGATAAGCCCTGTAGACAAACAAAATTACAAACAACTTCCTACTCTATTGAGATTAGTTCGAAATATATCTATCTATTAGAGACAAATTGATGTGAGATCAAACAAAGAATTGAAAGAAACAGACCAAGCATATTATATTCATAAGAACAATAATGAAGAAAACTTACAACCATAGATGTGAGTGCAGCAGCTTCATAAAGTTCTCCTTGTCTAACCCTTGCTCAAAATACCCACGATCAGAATGACAATAACTTCACTGATAATTCTCCTCCACTTCACTATGTGTTTCCTATGATATCATAGGTTTCATGCTTCTAATCCTTCCCCCCTTTTCACCATGAGAGGGCCTACTTATATAGGTTAGAGAGGCCCAACCACTTGAGATATCTTTAGGGTAAGTTGAGGATTTTCCTCCTTCAGTTAGGGATCTTCCCTAAGATCATTGCTTGAATAAGGATTCGAATCCAACTGCCTTCAAAGATTGAAGGGATCTTTCCCTCATTCTTCTCAACAAACCAACTATTTCCCAGAATAGGTAGCGCTCTTCCAAAAGGGCAGCTAGAGCATTATAACGCTCCCTAGTAATGTATAGGGGGGCGCCGACACTCCTAACAGCAACAACGCTCCTCTAAAATGGCAGACAGAGTGTTATAATGCTCCTAGATAGTCTATAGGGGGGCGCCAACACTCCTGAGAGAGGTATAGGGGAGCGCTCTCCTCTAAAAACTCAACTTTAGTGGTTCTTTCAAATGGCAAGAGGTTCATAAACCTAGTTAACCATTCCTCTTCTTCCAAATAAAATGTTTGAGGTGTTTCAAGTGTCTTTCTGATGTCGTTATAGGTACGACATAGGCATTATGGCAGTATGCTTTATTGACACTTGCAACACTTGCGACACTATCGAAGTGAGTAATTTTGATGTGTAACACATCCTTATTTTTGGATTTGTGAGAAGCAAAGTGGATCGTTGCATATATTCTAAGGAATAAGGTGGGTGTTTCATATATGTAGCTTTGTATGTCGATGACATGTTGTTGATTGGAAACAACATGGATGCAATAAAGGAGGTGAAGAAGCAGCTACCCTCCAAGTTTGACATGAAGGATCTTGGTGCAGCTAAATTTATTATGGAAATGGAGATTAACAGAGATCGAGTCGCTAGAAAGATCTGGTTGAATCAGATGAAGTATATTGAAATAGTTTTGAAATAGTTCAACATGCAGGATTGCAAACTGGTGAAGGTGTAAATTTTTGTGTGAGCAAGGCTTACTGTTGAACAGTTTCCAAAGACACAGGAAGAAATAGAGGACATGGCATGTGTTCCCTATGCAAGTGTTGTTGGTATTATAATGTATGTGATGGTTTTCACTCG
>JZKD02S1675784.1:300349-313522 GCA_000966675.3 Picea glauca
GGGTAGGGTAGTTATTCGAGCGAACTTAGGGTAGGGTAGTTTAGTTATTCGAGGGTAGGGTTGATAAGGGTAGTTATTCGAGAGAACTTAGGATAGGGTAGTTATTCGAGGGTAGGGTAGTTATTAGAGAATCGTGGATGCACGGGGGGCAAAAGAAAAGTGTTGGGTGGCCTTTATGCCTTTATCACTTTTGTCGTAAGAGGATGCATACCTAAGTTGTTAGGACAAAAGGTAAACCACCATCGAATATTTTTAACATTTAGTAGGACCACTATCCCATATACCCCTTATCGTGCTATAATTGAAGTGGGATCAACATCTTCTTCTGTCCTCTAATTCTTATCCCATCTATGTCTTATCTTGTTAGAATTTAAGATTCTCCCTTACGCTTACTTCAAACATGAGAGCCAACTTTCTACATAGATACGACAAAGTAGTCTAAGTACTACTTTCGGAATTTCTCAACCTTATGTGTACAAATGATAAATATCTTAAAATTGTATCTATACATGAACATGATAAATATCTTAAAATTGTATCTATACATGAACATTTTGAAGTTATGTTTATATAATGGAGTTCAGTATATCTTTTAATATAAAAATATATATTATAAATGAATTTATTATAAAAAAACATTTTCAAATATTTATTTATTTATATATATATATATATATATATATAAAATAAATTTATTATAAAATACACATAAATTCATTATATTTATTTGCATTTATATGAGCAGTATTTATATTATAAAATCCATTATATGTATATTATTTATCTAGTTCTAACATGGGAGCATGAAGACTTTAAAGTCTCTAACATAGAACAATAAATCATATTGCAGAGGGATTGGAGGCATCGCTTGTTACATAAAAAATAACCTTTGTCCTTAGGCTTCCTAAGATAGACCCTCTCAATCAATACATTTGGATAGAGGTTTCGGACATTAATGCTAACAAAATTTAAATAGTGATATGTTGTTTTGGGCCAATTAATTCTACTTTCTATAAGAAAAACATTCTAGATAAAAATTGTCCCTATAATAGTGCCTTAGAAATGAGGGTAATATCACATTCCTTGGATACTTTAATGATAGACATGCAACTAAAAGTTATTCTTTTAAGCAATGATTCCAACCCTAATCTTTTATGGCTAGATGAGGTCCTTGTTTTAGCTAAGAGATACAAAAGAATCTTTGAAGGCTTGAGTAAGAATTTGCTTAGTACCGAGCTAGTTATGGTTTCTAGTTCTCAAGAACTAATAATTTGCAAACTCCAACTATATGACTTATCTTCATAGACTAGGAAGTAGTGTTGCAGATTATGTGATATATGATATCTCCATTTACAACCAAATAATAATTTTTGATCTCTTAAATGACCATGAACCCTACTCTAACCATAGACCTCTAATCCTAACTATGAATTTTTCCATGCAAAAAATCCCTATTGAAGAAAATTTCTTCTTTCTGACAAAATTAAAGTTGATCTTTTCTTAAAGAATTTAAGTAGTGAATTAAACATCTTATCTTATAAAAACAATATCGAAGACCTTTATCATAATTTTATGAAAACCCTTTGTACTTCCCTTATTAAGTTCTCTATCTAGGTGTTTTGTAAAAACAAAATTAGAACAACCAACCCTTCATATAAGAACTAGGAAAGACATTAGGATGATTCTAATGATTTATTAAAATCTAATAAGATAAATAATATCCAAGGAAAAAATGTATCTCTTATTTAAGAAGAATAAAAAAATCAATCATAAGGTGCATAAGGAATTATCCAAAAAAACCCTTTTTTTAAGGGTATGAAATCAAATAACTTCAAGATAGTTGATCGCTATTCATAAAAAAAACTCACTGTCCAATTAAAAAATGGTTGTTTGCCCGAAGCAAATAATAGATAACTTGCAAAAAAGAACTCACACCACAACTGAAGCAAATAATAGATAACTTACAAAAAAGAACTCACACGACAATTTTTTCTCACGAATCGATCATAAATGACATAATGACATATTACAAATTTAAATAAAACCAAAATCAGTTAACATTGATTTTACAAGAACTTCACAATTCCTATTTTCCAATTCAGATAAAAAGTAATGATTCTATGAAATCGTTGGCCCCTTTTTGGAGAGTTTGTGAGCCACCTAGTTATGTTCACGATAAACATCGAAAAATCTAATATGACATAAAATCCTGGCCACTTGCTTTAGCTACTTTACCACCACAATAGATCTAAAATCATATACCTAAACATGTTGATTCATCCAGTCCATAACCAATAGTGAGTCCCCATAGCCCTATAAAGAATTTATTTGATGATACACAACAAATTCAATAGATAGAGGAGAGCCATGAATTTAAAAAAATTGTTTGTCCCCCTTCGCCCATTAGCTTTAAAATGAAAATACTATGTATTAGATAAGTTTAAGGAAAATCTAAGGCTCACCTCCTCATCCTATCCCTGAAAAGATTCATCAAATAGTCCCCAAGGAAGTGATTGATCCACATGAAATTCACTAATATACTAGGGGGGTTTAAATTTTGGAGAAACATTATAAAAGGGTAGTAACCCCAACAAACAATATGACACTTGAATGATAGGAAAGAGTTATCCTTTGAACAGAGAGGAGTTCCTTTACAATTGTATTCCCTAGAGAGCAAGAAAAGGCACCACCTTATAACTTTCCAGCTCCTTCCTTCAGAACTAGGATTGAAAGAAAAGTTCAATAGTAGAATCATGCTAAAGAAAAGCAAAACCAAGGGAATCTTATACCTCTTGCAAAAACTTGGCGCTATCATCACACTTGAGATAGAGGTGAGCATTAGTTTCCTCCTAAGAAAATCATAAAGGACATCTACTAGGCCTCAACTTTCCCTTTTTTTGAAGAAGGTCCCATGTGAAGACCTTCCTGGATATGGATAACCATATTAGTAGCTTGGTTTTAAGGGTAGATTCACCTTCCAAAGGATCTTCCACCACAAGTGAACTTCAACATTTCCAAGTGAAAATAGTGCTTGATAACCCAACTTTGCAGTGTATGCACCCCCATTCTTATCTAAACCCCAAATTAGCTCATCTAGGAGATCACTAATATTGATATGAGTTTTTGTATTTTTGAGAGGAATAACGTCTACCATCTCACCCAATACCCCTCAAGACCTAGGTCTTCAAAACTCACCAACCCTTATTTCCACATCATTTTTTCAAAAGGCGTGGAAACCAAGTTAAGTGTATTTCTCCCAATCAATTGCAAGTGATGCACAAGCTCCTATGGAATAAAAATATGCCTATGACAACCCATAATGGAATCCATTATGATCTTGACCTGAGACTCGTTCCCCACTTGCCAAGAAAAATAGGGACCTATAAGTGGGAATGCCAAGTTCAAATCCTTCCATTGGTTTGAAACATTTTGGATCAACGTTTTCTCCTTCCTTATCTAAGGGAATATCTTCAATGCCTCCTTTCTTCTCCAAACTTTCTGGATCAAGGTATTCGAGCAATCCTTGAGTACATCTCCATATCCATGGCACCGGGTGCATCGGAACGAAATGTTCAAGTAGTCTAATATTTGGGCATGTTGCTTATCCATCCATAACAAATCCATAGTAATTTGACAATTGAGCCGAATTCACTTTCCATGAAACTGTCTTCAACAAACAAGGTTTTATTGATGATGTCGCTAATTTCTCTAATATTTGGTTCTAACTAGAATTCAATTAATATATTTAGTTTCTTTACCCACACTAGGGTACAACCATTGAATTTTCCTTTTGATCAAAGAGAGGGGTGCATGGTTTGAGAGATAGCATAGAGCTATTCAAGAACTATGTGCTATTTAAAACTAGGTTTGTGTCCTCCACTAAAATAATTATGAACCCCATTGAGTCCCTCATCAAGATATGGAATGGAAGTCCACAACTGAGAAAGTGGAACTAGGCATGCCATATCCACTTAAAAATCTACTCCATTCTAACCCGACACCCTAAAATCTTCCCCACAAAATTTCTTTTCAACGAATTGAGAATCTAGTCTAAATGGATATCTTCATCGACGATCATCAAATATCTTCCTCCTTGACTCCTAAAACACCTTTTTTTTTCTTCTCCAACCCAAGTCCAAAGCTCAGCCAGGGTCCTCCTTATAGAAAAAATTGGTCAATTTAACCCCCAACAAACGTCTCTTATCCCCTTACCTCTATTGATCCAGATTATTTTTTAGAATGAAATGAGAGTGGAGATATAACACAGAAATATATACAAAGATATTGAAAGAGAGCCAACAATATAACACAGATATATCAGAAATATAACCAGAGGAAAAGATATACAGTAATACACAATTTCTATTAATCTACGAAATGTACAGAACTGTAAAAATACAGAGTGAAAGACTCGCTAGAATGGTGGCAGCTTATCTATGAGAAGAGATGTGACGGCTACTCGCATTCACAAGGATATGATTGTTACAATGGGGCACCAAAGGCCTTTTTAACATAAGTAAAATACAAAACCCTAACTCTGGAATATGAAAAGCCAAACGTTTTGCGAGCCCCAATGGGGGTAGTTGATTCGTCAACTTCCCAGCGGCATAACATTTGCATACGATCTTCGTTTGGGGCACTCGATACACCGTTGGAAAGGTATAACTAAGAAGAACGATTTTTTACTAGTCTAGGCAACTGCCTTTGGCAGTCACCTGTGCCCCAAATCCCCAAAACATGTCATTTAGGGCCTCAAAACGATCCCAGGAGTTTGGAACCTGAAAACCTGCCAAAAAACTGCTAAGATGGAAAAATGTTTTTCGAGCCCGTGGAATAGGTGGGTGGCCACTGATATTGACTTGGATCAATCCTCCATCCTTAGGAAGAAATGGTGCGTTGAGTTCCTGAGGGAGACGGGGAAGTGTTTGTTGGATCTAAATCTTGGTGAGTTACTTGCCTTGCTGGAGAAGTTGCATTTCTTAGCTTGTTGAAGACTGTCATGAACCTGTGGCTGGAAGGGTTGGACATTTTTAACCAATCTGGATACATGAGATGACTGTGTGCAGAAAGAATATTTTGCGCTTTGTTGCAACCTTGTTGACATGCTTCTTTTGGATAGAAGGTGATTCGACTGAGGTTGTAGTGGTTGCAGTATCCTTTTGTTCACCTTTTGAACGGATTATGAAGAAGATGAAGTTTGTAGTATGAGATACTAGCTTGCGACATTGTTTGTGTGGGATAGTTGTTGGAACTACCTCTGCTATCCTATAAAAATGACCCCCCAGAGTAATAATGACACTACAGGGTCGAGACTCATAGATAGCATGGAGCTTCCACATATATGGTTGGCCCAAAAGAACATCACAGACATCTAGTAGGGAAACATCACATAATACCTCATCCTTGAAAGGATGGATGCCGTATGAAAATCGACACTGCTGGCTGACATTAAGATCTCGTCCCTAGCGAAGCCACCTGATGTTGTATGGTTGCGGGTGTGGTGTTTTCGACAATCCCAACTGTTTGACGACCTCTGCTGAGATGGGGTTCTTTTGTATTCCACTATCAACAATAAAATGCAGTGGGGTCCCTTTCACCCACATCTTTGAATGAAAAAGGAGCTCCCCCTCTTCAGGATCAGTGGGTTCTTCTAGTTGAATTGTTGTGGTCACGACAATAACAATGGGGTCTTTGTCGATGATCTATCTTCTATCAATATTTTTTTAATCCAATTGTGAATTAGGGTTCAGATGCTTGTCTTTGATCTCATCCACCAATGACTCTTTAGAGAGACATTCATCGATGTTGTGGCAGGGGATTTTGTGGAAATTGCACCATTTTTCGGTGTCCTTATTCGTTTTCCCATGACCCTTCTTTTCCTGTGGCTTAGACTGGTTTTCGGGAAGATGTTTGTTAGGACCGTCTTTATCATACCTGTGTTGCTGCGTATTTGCAGACCCAAAATCTAACTTGTTCTAGTGCTTGAATTTCTACTCGATTTTAACGACATATCGATAAGCAGCACGGAGTGATGAGATGTCTAAAAAATCCATTTAAGTCTGGATGTATCTATGTAGAGCCCCGTGATATTTCATAACCAAATATTGCTTAGAGTCTTTGATACTCAGCTTGGTGTGCAAGGTATGGAAGGTATTGGTGAACTCCATAATTTATCGGCCCCTCTCTTGTCGCAGTGTGGTCCATCTCATATATTGGTCCTCATAGTTTCCAACAGGGTAATATTGTTCCTTGGCCGCATCCACAAAAAAATCCCAAATGGGATCAACCCCATATATTCCAGACTCCTTTGTGGAACTTTTATCCCAATAAGTTTCCCACCAATGTTTGACATGGGGGAGATCCTTAAGGAGTGAGAAGGTGATCTTTTCTCTATCGGATAAATTATGAACAAAGAAATAACCTTCTAGTAGATTTAACCATTTTTCTAGGGCATTTGCATCTATATGTCCTTCAAATATGGGAATATCAAAATTAACTTATCCCTTGAAAGGCGATGTGCCTCCAAAGTGGCCACTTTATATAGACATGCCTATTGTTATCGACATGCATTGAAGGATGTGAGAAAAATTATCCATCATTTCGTCCCTCTGTCGCGTGGGAGCTTGCTCAAGCAACATATTAATAGAATCGTTTGCTCTGTCATTTTTATTTTCTTCCACCATAGAGGGTTTCTTGGGCGTGTGAGAGAGATTTTATTTAAGAGAGACAAGCTCAAGACCCAACTTGTTATACTCGGACCTCGTCAAGGACATGCACTGAAAAACGGTCAAGAGAAGCCTGCTCTGATACCACTAATCCAGATTATTTTTTAGAACGAAATGAGAGTGGAGATATAACACATAAATATATAGAGATATTGAAATAACACCAATAATATAACATAGATATATCATAAATATAACTAGAGGAAAAGATATACAGTAATACACAATTTCTATTAATGTGCGAAATGTACATAACTGTAAAAATACAGAGTGAAAGACTCGTTAGAATGGTGGCATCTTATCTCTGAGAAGAGATGTGACGGATAATCGCATTCACAAGAATATGATTGTTACATTGAGGCTCCAAATTCATTTTTAACATAAGTAAAATCCAAAACCCTAACCCCGGAAGATGAAAAACCAAAAGGTTTGTGGGCCCCGATGGGGGTAGTTGATACATCAATTTCCTGGGGGTGTAACTTTTTCATACAATCTCTTTTTGGGGCACTCATTACACTGTTGGAAAGGTCTAAATTAGAAGAACAATTTTCGACTTGACCAAGTACAAGCCTTAGGAAGTCACCCGGGCCCCAAATCCCCCAAAAATGTCATTTAGGGCCTCAAAACGGCCCTAAAAATTTGGAACCCGAAAAATTGCCAAGATGCAAAATTGTTTTTCAAGTCTGTGGAATAGGTGGGTGGACACTAATATCCACATGGATCATCTATATTGGCACCAAAACCCCTAGTGTTGGGCTCCATTATTTCCATATTTCTCTGCCCAATAAAGTGAGTAATTTGCTAGTAATATGTTTCCATCTATGCCATAAACCTTCATTAAATGTCATTATTAAAAATTATATATACAGTGTGGTTAATAGATATTTTTTCTATGTTTTTATAGATTAAAGACGATTATATCATAGTTTTGTTGATGATGGTTCATCTTAAGAATTCCTACAGATCAAGAGTCTTCTCCAAGTGATCTTCAACATTCAAAGTCTTTGTACATTTGCAATGGTCCTTGCCAAGATTCGATTTCCTACATAAACCACAATTGTTAGTATGAAAGAAAAATGAGTTCATTTCTTGTACCAAATATCCTTTGCAAATTGCATTCACATCTCCTCTCAAATTTGCTGCAGTTTCATCACAATCCTTCTTCAATTCACTTTGATTTTTTCCCCAATCCATTTACCTACCATTGTGCCTCCCTTTCAACGCCTCTTAGCCATGATTTCGTCCCTCATATTGCTATACAATTTTACCCATCGTTCCCTTCCAAATGTTGGTCAAACGTTATGTTAGAAAGTAGTAATCTCATTAGTTTCCAATATTGTTTCTGGTGTGTGTATAAAACAACAATGAAAAAAAAACACAAAGCATCCCTTTACATGGAGCTACGCTCTCATTCCTCTTGAGTGAATCGATTGAAGCCGAACCTTTATTGTGTATCCATAAAATCGATTCTATAAACCTTCTACACTCCGTTAATAAAATACAAACCCTCTTTAATCAAGTTGCGCCCAAATTTGAGTTACTAAGAGATTTCTTATAGAGGTGATTTGTTCCCATTTCAACCTTCAAATAATACTTTTTGGAACTGTAATTAATAAAATGATCATTCAACACAAATGAATTTATTCCCATTATATTACTCTTCCTTCACTTTGAATTTCTGACTTTGAAATTGTTTATGAGACATTCTCAAATCTGCTATTTATTCAAACACAAAGATTTTAGGGTGCATTTCTATCCATTTATTATTCCATATATAAATCATTGTATATATATTTTCATTCATTTAGTAGTTCATGGTCCCATCCTTCCTGTATTTCAATTGATGTCATTTGCATTCATTTGAAGAATTGTCCTTGAGTCCTAGTTTTAATTTTATTTGCTTGAAAGTCATTGTCTTTCATTTGGTTTTCCATTGTATTTTCTTTTATTTATTTTCCTGCAACACTACATGAAATAATCATTGAATAACTAATACATTGAGTTAGATATACATGAAACTTGCATGAGCATGTATACATGAAATATTGTAACTCCGAGCCTTTATAGTATTTATTATCCCACTTTGTAGTGATACATTCCTTGGTGTTGCTTTTTATCACTTTTCCTTGTTTTTCTTTCTTTGCAGGATTTTTCTTTCTTTAATTTGCTTGGCATGTTTGGATTGTCGTTGACATAGGATATATTAGAGATTCAGTCCTGCATTTCCCATGCTTTCACATCTAAGTTTACGAATCCCCTAGGTTGACATTAAATGTAACTTGAATTATTGCATATAATTTACCTAACACCTAGCACCAATGTCATAGCATACCTCTAGTGAGAAAGAAAAGGCTAGAGAACCTTCATCGACCTTCGATAATACCAAACCCCAGTTTGTTGGAGAAATAATTGATAGGACGACATTACAACTCGAAAAATCAGATATCCCATTGGATCTAATGAGAATATCCTAACTAGATCCACCTTTAGTACTCCCCCCTATAGTTTTTGTATCTCCTCCAATATCCCTTCGATCAAGTACCCCTCTGTATGCCATTTCATCCTCCATCAGAGTCTAAATTTCACTAGATTATGTAGTAATTGTTGGGAAGGACTATAGGAAAACTAAATGCCCAGACATTTGATAATATAATAAATTGACCAGCTAGATGTATGCATCCATTTTCTCATCCCTCGATCCCAATACCCTACTAAAACCTAATAAGATAACATGTAAAAATCCCTAATTAAAAGGGGAAAATGTGTTATATTAATAGGAAACACGATCATATTTTGCACCTATCTAAATTTGATCCTAAGAAGTTTTGGAGGCGAATTCTAACTTGAAACTCTAAAGAAAATAATATAATTCCCTTGAAAGAATGGAATTCCTATCTCAAAAATATCTACGAATACCCTAATGCCATGGACACCATTCCTAATGTTCATATAGAGGTTGAAGTTTTTTTATGGAAGACATAGAGTTAAATTTTAGGTGGCTTGCAAACAAGAAAGCTAAGGACATTAAAGTCTAACAAGGTGAAAAATTAAAAATTAGAGGGCCTATCTTCATCCCCCACATACACAAGTTCTTGAATTTAGAAATTATATATGGCTTACCTAAACCTTGTATGCAAAGCCTCATTGTACGTATTTTTAAAAGTGGGGATAAAAGGAGTCCCTCTAACTATAGAACCATTATGATTAGCCCCATTTTTCAAAGCGGTATGGAATTATTTTAGAAAATAAGATGACCATATGGGTATAAATCCATGTAAAAGTGCTAAAGTCTGATATGGATTTAGGAGCTATCAATATTGTGAACCACCTTTTTATGCCTAGGATAATTGTGGAGGAGTGTTGCAATAATAAGGAAAATATCCTTTGTTGTTTCACTCACTTTAAAAAATATTTTAGCACAGTGCCTAGGAAAAACCTTTGGAACAGGATGGAAGAGTTAAACATTCCTTTTGAGTTGAGCGCTACCGTTGCAAGGTTGTATGAGAATGTTATTTTCAAGTTTAGGAACATTGAGGGATGGTCAAAGAAAATTAACTGTAATATTGGAGTTAAGCAAGATTGTCCCTTGTTCCCAACCATTTTTGGCATATATATTGACAAGTTAGAAATTATTTGGGAAAATCAGGTTGTGTTGGTCCAATTCTCACTGGTATAGTCCCTGTGATCCTAGAAAGAAACAAATATTCCTCAAATATTTTTTCTCCAATACAAGTATGACTGCCAATACCGACAAAATGAATGTTATGATAATTAAATCCAAAAACATCACACATGAAACTTTTGTATATAAAGATAACAACTCATAGGAACTTCCTTATTAAAAAATATCTCAAAATCAATATTCATCGTAAGCTCAACTAAAAATATAGCATTGAGAAAAGGATAAACGAAGGGTGGAAAAATTATTATGGGATTGAAAACAATTGTAAATTACTAAATATTTGGATATGGGATAAGAAAAATCTCCTCTTTGAGACTCTCATTACTCCTATTATTTTATATGGATGTGAAGTTTGGGGATGCAATATCTCTAGAGAATATGGAGAAAGATAGAGAACATCTAAAATAATTTAATACCTTATAATATAGAAATTAAAGGAAATACACCCTATCATATCCTTCTCATGAAAGCAAGCATTTCCCCCATTGAGAGCATAACTATGATCAATACCTGATGTATAAAAACATGTCAAATAAAATTGAAGATAAGATACTTCCCGAAATTTCTTGAAATCCAACCAAAATCACCTTTGGATAAAGTGGGGATGGCATAAGGATGCCCAATGTTGTCTAAACAATTGGGGAATAAAGGAAGAAATCATTCTACAGAATAATGATAGTATTAAAAATATTATTACTTCTAAATTCAAAGATAAATTGTGGTGCAATAAGAAGTTTGAGAGAAAAATAAAATTAAGATATTATAAGGAGGTGATTGAACCTAATATAGAATATCAAAAGTATCTCTCTATTTTGATTAGTGTAAAGATGAAAATCAACATTTCTAAAATAAGAACAAATTCTCGCAAGCTCCATAGTGAAGCTAGGTGTTGGACAATTCCCAAAACATCGTGGGATGAAGTAGTTTGTCAACTTTGTGGCACTAAGAGGATTGAAGATCAGAAGCACTTTCTCTTAGATTATCTAGAATATACCGAAATTAGATCTCAATTTCAAAATATCTCTCGCACTACCAACCTTCCTAACCTTCTAACTCAACAAAACTATGGTGATATTGGAATGCTTCTCTTAATGATTTTTTAGCACAAAAATGAAGTTCAAATGAAAGCTAAGTAGTCCCTTACCTTCTTAAGGACTAATAGATAAAATCGTGTTTCAGTGGACATTAATCATCATCATCATCATCATCATCATCATCATCATATATTTGTTATTTTTATTTATATTATCAAATTCATTAATGTTCATTATATATATAAACTTTGATCTACTGAGCGTGAGAGCAATCAAATTCCTTAAGGTGAAAACCTTTTTTTAGAGCGAAAAACTTGAGGAAAGGTTTGTACCTCAAGGGATTTGATCCCTCTCAGTGCTTGGTAGGCCCAAAGATAATATGGATCTAAACTGGTTTCAGTAGTGTGTGGTCACGTGAAAATTGTATATGATCATCATTATCTATATTTATATGCTTAAGATGAATTTGATCATTCAAAATTTACAAAATATCATTTATAATATATAGAGAATACTATAAAAAAATGTCACATCAAAAGTTACATGAGGAATACACTCAATATTAATAAAGTAACAATGTTGAATGATTAAAAATGTATTTGTATTCACTATCTAAATTCCACCATATGAATCTTCCTACACATGAAATTTTTTAACATCAACCAATCAATCAATCCCATCATAAAATCTTCTATGTGCAATGTTCATATCTTCAATATTATCCTCAATTTGAATTTGTTTAGCTAGGACTATCTCAATAGTTGTTTCTTCATATTTTTTTTTTGTGAGAATTGCATGTTGAGCTTAGGAATCAATATAATCTAACCTTCATTTTTTCATCGGATTATCTTTTTCTTTAAGTTATGCATTTAGTACTATGGTTGTGTTGGTTGAATTCTATTTTTCTTGTCAACATGCTTTATGTTGTTCTGAATTTTGTTTTCTCTATTAGATTTGTTGATTAGTTGTCATTTAGTGTGCTTAGCTTTTTCAATCATTTTCTTTATTCTTGTTCTTCTTCAATTGTCATTTGTTGTGATTTTCTTTTTCGATATGTTTTTTTTCATTTAGAATTTTTTTTCTATGTTCTTGTTGTTGGTCATTTGTCATTTGTTGTGGCTTTCTTTCTCGATATGCTCTTTGTCATTTAATTTTTTTCTCTATTCTTATTGTTGGTCAATTATTATTGGCTTCAATTGTACTTTTTGTTGAGCTCTTTGTTCACTTTTCTATTTTCTTCAATCTTCCCTGCGTTCATCATTAATTTTGTCTAACTTGTTTTTTTAAGTGCCTAACATGTTCTCTTCTCTTGTTTATCTTATTACATCTTCAACATGTATATAGCTTTAATAGATCTTGACAAGTTTTTACTCACAAAAATATATTAAAAATAAATTCACTATATTTATGTTTCTAGGATGGTTATGGGTGATTGAAACTATAAAATATAGTTTTACAAAATAGTTTAACAAATGTATATCTCATCAAAATTTGGCTACACAACATATTACAACCATTCATTTAATTATTTCATAACAATTATTTTATTTTTTATTATTCGTATTTATCATTGGGTTGAATGATATGATAAAACTTTTACATATCATTTTATTATTAAAATTAGTTTTATTTTATTTTATTTTATTTTAGTTAGAATGTACAATAAAAAAAATAATGCTAAATACAAAATCAATTAATAATAACAATTTAATATTTTTAATAAATATTAATC
>JZKD02S1675785.1:0-29241 GCA_000966675.3 Picea glauca
TTCAAGCTATTTTTATGCACTTTGATGCTTTAAATTGATATTGGGACTAATGTCGCGTGGGTTAGGTGCCACTTCTATTTGTGGAACAGGATGCCGGTACTAGGTACCAACTCGTACCCGTGGAGATACCACTGGAGCCGCTCAAGATCTGTGCGTTATGGACTGAATGGGAGACAGAGAGATTCGCATGATAACTGGAGTCATCGCCACAGGGTGCTTGAAGGCCTAATGATGAAACTGGGATGTTAATTCTTCATCGTTCACACTTCGTGACACTACGTGTCACGAAGATGTGAAGTACGTTTAAAACTTGATTCCAAGCAATTTCTGGATCGGGGATCCGTTTTTTTTTTAGGTATTGTTGCTTTAGACTATTAAAGAAAGACAGGATTTATATATAAACCCAAGATCACTCCTGAGAACGGGTTGGATTATGTTGGATTATGTTGGATTATGTTATGTCGTGAACATATACTTCTGAATACACAAACTGTTGTTGCGTTATGGTACTCGATTGTCATACGATTTGAGCTTTTTCTTTGAATAGATGGAACGTGAAGTTTACACCATGTTTGCATAGAATGATATAGTCGGTTCTGGTTATTACTTACAACGTTTGCGCTGTTTGGTTGGGCCTGCCAAACCAGTGCAAGCCGCTGCTTTATTCTGTCATAGATTTTGCTTTACCTTTCCATAGATTTAGTCATTTCAGTATGTTAGTGTTTGCTTACATGATAGTTTCAAGTTTCAGAAGTAACTCGTTCAGTATCGTGTTTAATCGTTCTTCAACAGAATCGTTTCTCGCATACTGTTATCTTTTATGTTGATGAATATTGAATGCATGACTGATGCCTGTAGGGTTTAGAACATGAATTAAGTTTGTTTGGCTTCTAGTTTTCAATGCTAACATCACTTAGAGATTGAATGAACATTGCTCTGTTAGATAGTTAGTACCCTGCTTAATTGGAATAGTTAGATTACAGTTAAATCAAGGGAAGCTTCCGGTACCAGTAGGTAGAGTAGTACTCTGTTTTCCTGTAGACAGATTAGATTGATTTTGATAACCAGATTAAATGCATTCGAGGAAACACTCTTTCTGTCGTGGCTTGAATAGCAATGATGATGATAGATGATTAAAAGCAGTAGTGGAATAAGCTTGTGAACTCATACTTATGAACGGAGATAGAAGTACCAGCATTTAAACATAAGACTGTTTTCTGTTGATGACTTAAATAGGAAATGCTAAGTTTCAAGATTGTCATTAAGGTTCAAGTTCTCAGAGTGAGTTTATATTTTCTTTTCAGGATAGCCTTTAGATAGGAATTAGCTTACCTGCACATACAGTGTATCAGCTCGAAGTTTACCAACCCTAGTTTGACAATTTAGTGTTTCAGGTCATTTAAATCTTCAATTTAGCAGCCTGACAATGTGTTTGTTAGTATTTTTTCCTCTTTTTCTTGGAAATCTTTGGGTTGTCCTCAGCTTGCACCGATTATGCAGAATTTGTTATCTTTTAACAGAAGAACCAGTCAACCTTTAGGGACCCTTCCTCAGTTTCCTATAACCTTGGGAGGGAAAACTGTCTTTATTGATGTCATGGTAGTCCAAGACCCCTTGTATTTTTATTAACTCCTTGGGTGAGATTATGTCTATGCCATGCAAGCTATTGTGTCCACTTTTTTTGTGTGATATATTTCCCTCATGATGGAAGAATTGTGACCATTGATCAACTTTTATTTTTTGGTCCTAATTTGACCTCAATAACCTCCCTACACGATTCTTATATGCAGGTGGTATCACTCCCTCCATAGGTCAATTATGTGGCGTTGTCTCCAATGCCTTCCACTGTCGACGACAATGAATTGGATCTGGTAGTTGACATGGTGATCTCTTCGGTAGGGCTATTGGAGCCTGGCCTCTTTACCCCTGTCACGACCCTCGACATGGTGTCCTTTCAGAGTGTGTTTCTTTCGTCAAGTAAAGATCTCTTGAAGGCCATGATTTATTTTTTTCCCTTGACATTGTGTCCTTCCAGAGCACTGTCCTCTTGGAAGCCATGATCAAGAAGAGATTTGAGCATAGTATTTTTATTTCAAGCTTGTTAAAAAAATGAAACCAGTTGCGAGGATAGTTTTCACGTCTCTGTAGAAACCTCATTAAAAAATGAAACAGAGATTATGAGCATAGTTGCTATTTGTGTGTCAAGCTCATTAAACAATGAAACATTGGTATGGGGATTATACCTAGAGTCACAAACATAGTTCTTGTTTCTATGTCAAGCTCGTTAAAAAAATGAAATAGTTTTCCCCCTCTCTATTTGAGTCGAGTCCTTCGTCTAGTATTTGAAGCTTCATCTCATCCACCTTTTCATTTGGACGAAACAAAGCTTGGGTGGAAATTCTTTCAGCCTCTGGACTTCATGCTGAAGTTAGAGCTACTAGTTTCTTAAGCTGGGGGCTAAGTACCAACTATCCCTGTGTTATGCATTGGGAAGTCCAAGCATAGTTTTCTATGATTCAAGCTTGTATAAAAATGAAACCACTTATCTCAAGAGAGTTTTTCTCTGGTTCAAGCTTGTGTAAAAATGAAACCAGGTCCAAGCATAGTTTTGTTTTGTTTTAAATCTTGCATAAAAATGAAAACAATCCCGAGCTTAGTCTTTGTTCTTTCTCATGCTCGTAAATACATGAAAATAAGTTACCAAGCTTAGTATTTGTTCTTTCTTGTGCTCGTAAATACATGAGAATGTAACCGAGTATACTTTTATGATTTTTTCAGACTCGTAAAGGTTAAACGAAAAAGGAACCCATTGGAGTTCCCTTTAAGCTCTTTTTAGAATCTCTAAACATGAAAAGTTTGTCAAGTGATCTTGTTATTTTCAGGCTCATTAAAGTATTAGAAAGAACATTTTTTGAGTGATATCTCTTTTTCAGTTTCATTAGACTACTTAACGAAAAATGAACCGAGAGAGTTCTCTTTAAGTGTTTTTCAGACTCTATAAACATGAAAAACCCCCGACTTTTCTATCTTTGGACTCGTTAAACAAACATCAAAAGGCCCATATGGGACCGAACCACTCCTTCCTAAGGTTCTTTAAACATACTCTGAGGGACTCATCCGAAGGATGAGATTACATTTCAAGCATATGTTATCCTCCTCAATCTTGTGTAAAAATAAGGAGGTACTCGCCAGAAATGGCGGGGGAACAGTTTGGGAAAGAAATGTGTCTAAAATTGTATTCTATGGAAGAGACATTTTTGAACATGACATCCTTTCACTCGCTTTGTGTCTAGGTTGGAAAATCCTCTTGCCTCCTGATCATACTCCTATAATATTACAAATTGGTCTATGATTCTTGTTATTGAGTCAGTTTTTCCAAGACAAGTGTCGTGTCATCAATATGTTCAAAGATAAGTTCAACCCGGAAATCCTTCTATAGTGTCGGACATTTATGCAGTACTTAAGCCTTCTATTGTGTTGGCCATCCCTGAGTCAGTCCTGAATCACTTGTTACTCTGATCTACATCAAATCTTGTTATCTGTTTTGTGTCATTGATTGGGGAATACATTAAGGCCCTCCTGTGATGAGTCTTTTCCTATCGACTTCAACTCATTATCCAGGAATTAGACTTAGAAACTTATTGGTACCTTGGAGATTGCATGCCTAAAAGGGAGGTTTCCTCACTTTCGACAATGGGTTTTCATCATTGGCCCCTGATCGGAAGATTCCACAGAGTGTTCGACTTCAGCTCATCGATTCACATTCATTGGATTGTACTAGTGTACCTTGGGTGTCATTGAAATTAATGGTGATTTCCATTGCACTTGTTAACGATATACATTAATGACCTGTAATCAAGTGGTTTCTACCATGTTCGACTTCAGCACATGTATTCACATGGTTAGATTCGTACTATAGAGTGGTGGATATGAAGACCCTAGATCTTTTCTGATAGATTCAGGTTGTGTTTGAGTGTATTCAGTTTGTACTGTTGCATAGATCCACATTATATGTCTGGTGGCTATGTTCAAATTTGAGTCTTTAACACATAGATCCATGGTGTATTTTTGGTGGCTATGTTCATATTTGAGTCATAATGGCATGGATCCACAATGTATGTTTGGTGGCCATGACCTTTATTACTTGAAATGGATCTTTGCATGTCGTCATTTATGCTTTAATTCATTTGTATTCCCAATATGGGAAATCCTACCTCAGTGATGATATATTATTATACAGTGTTTCCTTGTTTGTTGGCAGGTTTCCAACCGACTTTTACTTGTTCCCTACACACACTCGACATAGTATTTCTTCTATCACTCTGTTCTAACTTCATACTTTTAGGGGCTCTCTGTTACACATTATTTTCATCATCCCTATGAACGTTAATGATGTAAACCTATATGTTTCCTTCAGAGGGGTCAGTGGCCTGAATTCTTGAAGAAATAAGGGAGAAGAAATTTCCCTGAGACAAGAAGTTGTGTTTTCCTTTGTAAAAACCCTACTAAAGAGGATTTCCATAGGCTTCTCTATACATAGGGTGTGCAAATTCATGATTTCCACAATTTTCACTATATCTAGGTTGCGAAGTTTCTGCAGGTTGCATTACTACTAGGGTGTGGCGGCCTTCGTACATGGGAAAAATGAGCATCTTCTTGATGATTCTAGAAGGATAAGATTATATGGCGAGGAGGATTCCGAATGGTTTGGATCTTACTCTCTTTCATGATTAATGGGATCATCCTAACCTCCTCACCTTATCCTCTTCAACTTATAAAAGGAGAGGAGCTCTCATGGAGAAAGTTAGCTTGATGAGGGTTTGAGTTGCATTGAACTTGGGAAATTTAGATTGGCTTTGTTAAGATAGATCGTGAGTAGCTATCAAATCCATGGTCTCAAAATCCTTTTAGCAAGAAGTTTGTGGGAAGCAAGGAATTGTGGGAAGGAACCTTACGACATCAAGGCGTCTGATTGTAATCTCTCTTCCTATTATTTAATATAATACAGTGGCATGCTTCTTTCCCGTAGAATTATCTTTATTTTATTGCATAATTCCTTGATCATATGCATAGGTTGTCATTGAATATACTTTTACTGCTTTCACTTTGGTTGGTTTGTGTCTCACTGTAGGATCAATATCACAAGAGCACCGGAGCGAAACAGGAACAACAAATACATAAGGAAGCGACACTTAAAGGTATGTCTCTTGCCAATTTTTTTGTAGGATGAATCGGTAAATGAGAACATAAAATAATATCCCTAGATCCACCTATATCTAGAACAAAACAAGACATAACATGGTGCTTTCCCTAGGCTCTAATCATCGAATTTACTACTGAAAAAAAGATGAGAGACACACCTTTAAGTGTCACTTCCTTATGTCTTTGTTGTTCTTGTTTAACTCTGGTTCTCTTGTGATAATAATCTTGTAGTGAGACACAAACCAACCAAAGTGAAAGAAGTAAAAGTATATTCAATGACAACCTATGCATATGATCAAGGAATTATGCAATAAAATAAATATAATTCTATGGGAAAGAAGTTTGCCACTGTATTATATTAAATAATAGGAAGAGAGATTACAACCGCTTTATTTCATAAGGCTCCTTCCCACAATTCCTTGCTTCCCACACACTTCTTTCTCCAAGGATTATGATACCATGGATCTGATAGCTACTCGCAATCTATCTTAAGAAAGCCAAGCTAAATTTTCCAAGCTCAATCCAACTCAAACCCTCATCAAGCTAACTTTCTCCATGAGAGCTCCTCTCCTTTTATAAGCTAAAGAGGATAAGGTGAGGAAGTTAGGATGATCCCACTAAATCATGAAAGTGAGTAAGATCCAAACCATTCAGAAGCCACCTCACCATAGAATATTCTCCTTCTAGAAGCATCAAGAAGATGCTCATTTTTCCCATGTATGAAAGTCGTCGCACCCTAGCAATAATGCAGCCTGCGGAAAATCCGCAACCTAGCTATAGTGAAACCTTAAAAAATCATGCATTTACGCACCCTATTTATAGAGAAGCCTATGGAAATCCTCCTTAATAGGTTTTTTACAAAGGAAAATACTACTACTCTCAGGGAAATTTCTTCTCCCTTCTTTCTTCAGAAAATCAGGCCACTGACCCCTCTAAAGGAAACCTATAGATTTACATCATTAACGGTCATAGGGATGATAAAAATAATCTGTAACAGAGAGCCCCCCAAATTATGAAGTTATAACAAAGTGATAGATGAAATACTTTGTCGAGTGTGTGTAGGGAACAAGGAAAAGTCGATTGGAAACCTGCCAACAAACAAGGAAATACAATATAATAATATATCATCACTGAGGTAGGCATTACCATACTGAGAATACAAATGACTAAAAGAATAAATTCCAACATGCAAAGATCCATGTCAAGTAATACATGTCATGGCCACCAAACATACGCTGTGGATCCATGCCATTATGACTCAAATCTGAACATAGCCACCAAAAATGCTCCATGGATCTATGTGTTAAAGACTCAAATTTGAACATAGCCACAAAAAATACAATGTGGATCTATGCAACAGTACAAACTGAATACACTCCAACGCAACTTGAATCTATCAGAAAAGATCCAGGGTCTTCATCTCCACCACTCTATAGTACAAATCTAACCATGTGAATACATGTTCTGAAGTCGAACATGGTAGAAACCACTTGATTACTGGTCATTAATGTATACCATTAACAAGTGCAAGGGAAATCACCATTAATTTCAATGACACCCAAGGTACACTAGTACAATCCAACGAATGTGAATCAATGAGCTGAAGTCGAACACTCGGTGGAATCTTCTGATCATGGGATAATGATGAAAAACCACTGTCGAAAGAGAGGAAACTTCCATTGAGGCATGCAAGTTTGAAGGTACCAATTAGTTTCTAAGTATAATTCCTGGATAATGAGTTGAAGTCGACAGGAAAAGACTCGTCACAGGAGGGCCTTAATGTATCCCCCATCAATGACACGAAACAGGTAAAAATATTTGATGTAGATCAAAGTAACAAGTGATTCAGGACTAACTCAGGGATGGCCAATGCAATAGAAGGCTTAAGGACTACAAAAATGGCCGACACAATAGAATCCTTTCTGGGTTGAACTTCTCTTTGAACATATTGACGACATGACAATTGTCTTGGAAAAACTGACTCAACAACAATGATCATAGACCAATTTGTAATCTTATAGGAGTATGATCAGGAGAAAAGTGGATTTTCCAACCTATACACAAAGCGAGTGAAAGGATTTCATGTTCAAAAATGACTCTTCCATAGAATACAAGTTTAGACACATTTCTTTCCCAAATTCCCCCCCCACCATTTCTGGTGAGTACCTCTTTATTTTTACACAAGCTTGAAGAGGATAACATATTCTCGAAATGTAATCTCATCCTTTGGATGAGTCCCTCGGAGTTTGTTTAAATAACCCTATGAAGGAGTGGTTCGGTCCCATATGGGTTTTTCGAGGTTTGTTTAACGAGTCCAAAGATAGAAAACTTGGGGGTTTTTCATGTTTATAGAGTCTGAAAAACACTTAAAGATAAATCTCTCAGTTCCTTTTTCGTAAAGTAGTCTGATGAGACTGAAAAAGAGATAAACTATCACTCAATAGGCGTGCTTTCTAATACTTTAACGAGCGTGAAAAGAACAAGATCGCTCGACAATATTTTAATATTTAGAGAGTCTAAAAATATCTTAAAGGGAACTCGAGTGGGTTCATTTTTCGTATAATCTTTACGAGTCTGAAAAAGTGATAAAAGTATACTCTGTTACATTCTCATATATTTACGAGCACGAGAAAGAACAAAGACTAAGCTCGATAACTTATTTTCATGTATTTACGAGCATGAGAAATAACAAAGACTAAGGTCAGTATTGTTTTCATTTTTACGCAAGCTTTAAAACAAAACAAAACAATGCTTGGACCTGGTTTCATTTTTACACAAGCTTGAACCAGAGAAAACTATGCTTGAGGTAAGTGGTTTCATTTTTACACAAGATTGAACCATAGAAAACTATGCTTGGACTTCCTAACGCATAACACAAGGATGGTTGGTACTTATCCCCCAGCTTAAGAAACTAGTGGTTCTAACTTCAGCATGAAGTCCAGAGTTTGACTTCAGCACATGTATTCACATGATTAGATTCGTACTATAGAGTGGTGGAGATGAAGACCCTGGATATTTTCTGATAGATTCAGGTTGCGTTGGAGTGTATTCAGTTTGTACTGTTGCATAGATCCACATTGTATGTATGGTGGCTATGTTCAAATTTAAGTCTTTAACACATAGATCCACGGTGGATTTTTGGTGGCTATGTTCAGAGTTGAGTCATAATGGAATGGATCCACAACGTATGTTTGGTGGCCATGACCTGTATTACTTGACATGGATATTTTCATGTCGACATTTATGCTTTGAATCATTTGTATTCTCAGTATGGGAATGCCTACCTCAATGATGATATATTATTATATTGTATTTCCTTGTTTGTTGGCAGGTTTTCGACAGACTTTTCCTTGTTCCCTACACACACTCGACAAAGTATTTCAACTATCACTCTGTTCTAACTTGATACTTTGGGGGGCTCTCTGTTACACATTATTTTCATCATCCCTATCACCGTTAATGATGTAGACCTATATGTTGCCTTCAGAGGGGTCAATGGTCCGAATTCTTGAAGAAAGAAGGGACAATAACTTTCCCTAAGAGAAGAAGTTGTATTTTCCTTTGTAAGAACCCTCTTAAGGAGGATATCTACAGGTTTCTCTATACATAAGGTGCATAAATGCCTTATTTCCATAGGTTTCACTATAGCTAGGTTTCAAAGTTTATGCAGGTTGCATTACTGCTAGGGTGCAGCGACCTTCGTACGTGGGAAAAATGATCATCTTCTCGATGCTTCTAGAAGGAGAGGGTTCTATGTTGAGGTGGCTTCTGAATGGTTTGGATCTTACTCACTTTCATGATTTAGTAGGATCATCGTAACCTCCTCACCTTATCCTCTTCAACTTATAAAAGGAGAGGAGCTCTCATGGAGAAAGTTAGCTTGATGAGGGTTTGAGTTGGATTGAGCTTGGGAAATTTAGCTTGGCTTTGTTAAGATAGATTGTGAGTAGCTATCAGATCCATGGTCTCAGAATCCTTGGAGCAAGAAGTGTGTGAGAAGAAAGGAATTGTGGGAAGGAACCTTACGACATCAAGGCATCTAGTTGTAATCTCTCTTCCTATTATTTAATATAATACAGTGGCATGCTTCTTTCCCATGTAATTATCTTTATTTTATTGCATAAATCCTTGATAATATGCATAGGTTTTCATTGAATATACTTTTACTGCTTTGACTTTGGTTGGTTTTTGTCTCAGTGAAGGATCAATATCACAAGAGCACCGAAGCGAAGAAGGAATAACAAACACACAAGGAAGCGCCACTTAAAGGTATGTCTCTCGTCTTTTGTTTAGTAGTAATTTCGATGATTAGAGCCTAGGGAAAGTTCCATGTTCTGTCTTGTTTTGTTCTATATCTAGGTGGATCTAGGGAGATTAGTTTATGTCTGCATGTATCGATTTATCCTACAACACCGGGGGAGAGAGAAGAGCATTTGATGAATCTGCATCTTGACGAGCTTCTTTCCTTGTTGGGGAATTTTTGGTATTTATTTTGTTGAAGGTTGTCACAAACATGTGGCTGGAAGGGTTGGACCTTTTAAACCAGTCTAGCACCATGAGATTCCTGTGTGCAGAAGGAATCTCTACACTTTGCTGCAATCTTGTCGACCTTCTTTTGTTGGATAGAAGGTGCTTGGGCCAAGGTTGTAGTGGTTGCAGTATCCTTCTATTCGCCCTTTGAAAAGATTGTGAAGAAGCTAAATTTTGTAGTATGAGATACTACCTTGCGACATTGTTTAGGTGGGACAGTAGTTGGAACTACCTCTGGTATTCTGTAGAGATGACCCCCCAAAGTAACAATGAAACTACAGGGTCGAGACTCATAAACATCATGGCATCTTCACATATATGGTTGGAACAAAAGAACATCACATAATACCTCATCCTTCAAGGGTTGGATGTTGTATGACAATCAACATTGTTGGATGACACGAAGATATCATCCTTAGCGAAGCCACCTGATGTTGTATGGCTACAGTTGTGGTGTTGTCAACAATCCCAACTATTTGATGACCTCTGCTGAGATGAGGTTCTTCTGGCTTTTGCTATCAACTTAAAATGTAGCGGGGTCCCCTTACCCCACATATGTGAATGAAAAAAGCGCTCCCCGTCTTCGGGATCTATTGGTTCTTCTGGTTGAATCACTGCGGTCGCGACAATAGCAGTGGGGTCTGGGTCGATGATCTATCTTTTATGAGTATTTTCAGAATCAGATTTTGAATCAGGGTTCGGCTCCTTTTCTTTGATCTCAACCACCAATGATTGTTTTGAGCGACATTCATCAGTGTTGTGCCAGGGGATTTTGTGGAAATCACACCATTTTTTGGTGTCCTTCTTTGTCTTCCCATGACCCTTATTTACTTGTGGCTTGGACTAGTTTTCATGAGACTATTTGTTAGGTCCGTCTTTGTCATACTTTGGTTGTAGTGGATTTGCAGACACAAACTCTTGTTTGTTCTGGTGCTTAAATTTCTGTTCATTTTTAACAACATATCGATAATAAGCACCAAGTGATGAGATGTCCAGAAAATCCATTTTAGTTTGGATGTATATGTGTAGAGCCCCACGATATTTCGAAACTAAATGTCGTTTAGAGTCTTTGATACCCAACTTGGTGTGCAATGTATGGAAGGTATTGGTGAACTCCAGATCTTCTTGGCCCCTCTCTTTCTAGAGTGTGGTCCATCTGATGTCCTAGTCCTCATAGTTGTCAACAGGGTAATACAGTTCCTTTACTGCATCCAAAAAAAATCTTAAGTGGGCTCGACCCCATATATTCCAGACTCCTCTATGGAAATTTTCTTGCAGTATGTTTCCCACCAATGTTTGACATGGGGAGGGATTTAAGGAGTGCGAAGGTGATCTCTTCTCTGTTGGAAAAATTATGAATATAGAAATAACCTTTTAACAGATTTAACCATTTGTATAGGGCATCCGCATCTATCTGACCTTCAAATAAGGGAATATCAAAATTAACCTGTACCTTGAAAGGAGAGGTTCTTCCAAAGTGGTTGTTTGATGAAGATGCATTTATTTTTATCGGCAAGCATTGAAGGATGTGGGAAAAATTCTCCATCATTTCATCCCTTTGTCATGTGAGAGATTTCTCAAGAAACAGATTGATAGGATCATATGTTACGTTGTTTTTATTTTCTTCATCTATGGAGGGTTTCTTGGGCGTGTGAGAGCGATTTTCTTCAAGAGAGACAAGCTCTAGACCCAACTTTCTATACTCGGACCTTGTCGGGGACATGCACTGAAAAATGATCAAGAGCAGCCTGCTCTGATACCACTGATCCAGATTATTTTCGACATGAAATGAGAGCGGAGGTATAATAAATAAATGCATAGAGATATCGCAGATATCCAAGAATATAACATAAATGTATAAGAGATGCAACCATAAACACAGAGCTACATTAATACATGATTTCTATTAATGAAATAAATGTACAGAGACTGTAAAAATACAGAGTGAGAGACTCATTAGAATGGTGAAAACTTATCTCTAAGAAGAGATGTGATGGCTACTCTCATTCGCAAGAATATCAACATTACAATGAGGCTCCAAAGTCCCTTTTAACATAAGTAAAATCCAAAAACCTAACCCCGGAAGATGAAAAGTCAACAGTTTTGTGGACCCCATTTTGGGTAGTTTGGTGTATCAACTTTTCAGGGGCATAACTTTGGCATATGATCTCCATTTGGCACGCACGATAGATCTTTAGAAATATCTATTCAAGGACTACAATAGTTGGTAGAAAATATCATGATGATATTTTCGACTCAGACCATGACCAAAAAACGTCATTTAGGGCCTCAAAACAACTCCGAAAGTTCAGAACCCAAAAAAAGGCTAAAAATAGTAAATTACTAAAATTGCCAGAATTTTTTTTTGAGCCAGTTGGAAAAGGTGGGTGGCCATCGATATCCACCTGGATCAATCCTCGCTCCTTAGGAATAAATGGTCTCCATTTTGTTGAGTGCCTGGGGGAGAGAGACGATCATTTCCTAAATTTGCATCTTGATGAGCCGCTTGCCTTGTTGGGGAAGTTGCGCTGCTTAGCTTGTTGAAGGTTGTCATGAACATGTGGCTGGAAGGGTTGGACCTTTTTAACCAGTCTGGCTACATGATATTCCTGTGTGCAGAAGGAATAGTTACACTTTGTTGAAATCTTGTCGACCTACATCTGTTGGATAGGAGGTGCTTGGGTTGAGGCTGTAGTGGTTGCAGTATCCTTCTGTTCACCCTTTGAATAGATTGTGAAGAATCTGAATTTCATCGTATAAGATACTACCTTGAGAAATTGTTTAGGTGGGACAATAGTTGGAACTACCTCTGGTATTCCGTAGAGATGACCCCACAAAGTTACAATGACATGACGGAGTTGAGACTCATAAACATCATTGTGTCTCCACATATATGGTTTTCCCAAGAGAAAATCACAGACATACAATGGGGAAACATCACATAATATCTCATCCTTGAAGGGATGGATGTCGTATGAAAATCTACACTATTGGCTGACTCAAAGATCTCGTCCTTGGAGAACCCACCCGATGTTTTATGGTTGTGGGTGTGGTGTTTTCGACAATCTGAAATGTTTGACGACCTCTGCTAAGATGCGATTCTTATGGATTCCGCTATCAACAATAAAATGTAGCGGGGTTCCCTTCACCTACATCTCTGAATGAAAAGGGTGCCTCCCTCTTTAGGATCTGTTAGTTCTTCTGGTTGAATTGATGCAGTCATGACAATAGTAGTGGGGTATGCATTGATGATTTGTCTTTTACTTGTATTTTCATAATCATATACTGATTTAGGGTTCGGCTCCTTTTTTTTTTTTTATCTCGGCCACCAATGACTATTTTGAGCGACATTGATCAGTGTTGTGCCAGGGGATTTTGTGGAAATCTCACTATTTTTTGGTGCCCTTCTTTGTCTTCTTGTGACCCTTCTTTTCCTGTGGCTTGGACTGGTTTTCAGGAGATTGTTTGTTAGGGCCATCTTTGTCATAATTTGGTTGTTGTGGATTTGCAAACCTGAACTCTCGTTTGTTATGGTGCTTAAATTTCTGTTCGATTTTAACATCATATCGATAAGCAACATCGAGTGATGAGATGTCGAGAAACTCCATTTCAGTTTGGATGTATTTGTGTAGATCCCCACGGTGTTTCAAAACCAAGTGTCATTCATAGTCTTTGATACCCATCTTGGTGCACAAGGTATAGAAGGTATTGGTGAATTCTAGATCTTCTTGGCCCCTCTCTTGCCACAATGTGGTCCATTTCATGTACTGGTCCTCATAGTTGCCAACATGGTAATATTGTTCCTTTACCACATCCACAAAAAAATCTAAAGTGGGTTCGGCCCCATATATTCCAGACTCCTCTGTAGAACTTTTCTCCCAGAAAGTTTCCCACCAATATTTGACATGGGGTAGAGCTTTAAGGAGCGTGAAGGTGATCTTTTCACTGTTGGAAAAATTATGAGAGAAATAACCTTCTAACATATTTAACCATTTGTCTAGGGAATCCGCATCTATCTCATATGAGGTTCTTCTAGATTCTGCTATCAACAATAAAATGTAGCGGGGTCCCCTTCACCCACATCTGTGAATGAAAAAGGTGCTCCCCCTCTTCAGGATCTGTTGGTTCTTGTGGTTGAATTGTTGTGGTCGCGACAATAGCAGTGGGGTTTTCGTCAATGATCTATCTTTTACAAGTCTTTTCTTAATCAGATTCTGAATCAAGGTTCGACAACTTGTCTTTGATCTCGGCCACCAATGACTGTTTTGAGCGACATTCATCGGTGTTGTGCCAGGGGATTTTGTGGAAATCGCACCATTTTCTAGAGTCCTTCTTTGTCTTCCCGTGACTCTTCTTTTCATGTGGCTTGGACTAGTTTTCAGAAGACTGTTTATTAGGGCCATCTTTGTCATACTTCGGTTTTTGCGGATTTGCCTACCCGAACTCCCGTTTGTTCTGGTGCTTAAATTTCTACTGGATTTTAACACCATATTGATAAGTAGCACCGAGTGATGAGATGTCAAGAAAATCGATTTCAGTTTGGATTATCTGTGTAGAGCCCCACGATATTTCAGAACCAAATGTCATTCAGAGTATTTGATACCTATCTTGGTGCACAAGGTATGGAATGTATTGGTGAACTCCAAAGTGGTTGTTTGCTGAAGATGCGCTTGTTTTTATCGGTAGGCGTTGAAGGATGTGGGAAAAATTATCCATCATTTTGTCCCTCTGTCACATGAGAGCTTGCTCAAGCAACAAATTGATAGGATCGTCTGCTCCGTCGTTTTTCTTTTCTTCGGCCATGGAGGGTTTATTATGCATCCAAGAGTGATTGTCTTCAATAGAGACAAGCTCGAGACCCAACTTGTTATACTCGGACCTCATCGGAGACATGCACTGAAAAATGATCAAGAGTAGCCTGCTCTGATACCACTGATCCAAATGATTTTCGACACGAAATGAGAGCGGATATATAGTAAATAAATGCACAGAGATATCATGAATATCCAATAATATAATATAAATGTATTAGAGATGAAACCATAAACACAGAGATACAGTAATACATGATTTCTATTAATGAGAGAAATGTACAGAGATTGTAAAAATACAGAGTGAAAGACTCGCTAGAATGGTGGCATCTTATCTCTGAGAAGAGATGTAACGGATACTCGCATTCATAAGAATAATATCTCCACAATGAGGCTCCAAAGGCCTTTTTATCATAAGTAAAATCCAAAATTGTAACCCCGGAAGATGAAAAACCAACGGTTTTGTGGACCCCGTTTTGGGTAGTTTGGTGTATCAACTTCCTGGGGACGTAAATTTGGCATACGATCTTCGTTTGGGGCACACGATAGATCGTTAGAAATATCTATCAGAGTAATACAATAGTTGAAAAAGAATAACATGAAGATATTTTTTGACCCGGACCATGCCCAAAAAACGTCATTTAGGGCCTTAAAATGGCTCTGGAAGTTCAAGACCCGAAAAAATGCTAAAAATAGTAAATTACCAAAATTGCTAGAAAATTGTTTTGATTTAGTTGGAAAAGGTGGCTATCCACTGATATCCACCTGGATCAATGCTCCCTCCTTAGGAAGAAATGGTCTCCATTGCATTGAGTGCCCGAGGGAGAGAGAAGAGTGTTTGCTGAATTTGCATCTTGATGAGATGATTGCATTGTTGGGGAAGTTGTGTTGCTTATCTTGTTGAAGGTTGTCATGAACATGTGGATGGAAGGGTTGAATCTTTTTAACTAGTCTGGCTACATGAGCTTCCTATGTGCAGAAGGAATATTTACACTTTGACGCAATCTTGTCGACCTGCTTCTGTTGGATAGAAGGTGCTTAAGTCGAGGTTGTAGTGGTTGCAATATTATTTTGTTCTCCCTTTGAACAGATTGTGAAGAAGCTGAATTTTGTAGTATGAGATACTACCTTGTGACACTGTTTAGGTAGGACAACAGTTGGAACTACCTCTGGTATTTTGTAGATATGACCCCCCAAAGTAACAATGACACTACGAGGTCAAGACTCACAAACATCATGGCGTCTCCACATATATGGTTGGACCAAGACAAAATCACATACATCCAATGGGGAAACATCACATAATACCTCATCCTTGAAGGGATGGATGTCGTATGACAATCGACACTGCTGGCTGACATGAAGATCTCGTCCTTGGCGAAGCTACCTGATGTTGTATGGCTGCGAGTGTGGTGTTGTCGACAATCCCAAATACTTGACGACCTCTGCTGATATGGGGTTCTTCTGGCTTCCGCTATCAACAATAAAATGTAGCGGGGTCCCCTTCACCCACATCTATGAATGAAAAAGTTGCTCCCCCTCTTCAAGATCTGTTGGTTCTTATTGTTGAATTGTTGCGGTCGCGACAATAACAGTGGGGTTTGCGTCGATGATATCTCTTTTACGAGTCTTTTCATAATCATATTTTGAATCAGGGTTCAGCTCCTTGTCTTTGATCTCAACCACCAATGACTGTTTTGAGAGACATTCATCGGTGTTGTGCCAAGGGATTTTGTGGAAATCGCACCATTTTATGGAGTCCTTGTTTGTCTTCCCATGACCCTTCTTTTCCCGTGGCATGGATTGGTTTTCATGAGACTATTTGTTAGGGTCATATTTTTCATACTTTGGTTGTTGCGGATTTGTAGACCCGAACTCCCATTTGTTCTGGTACTCTTAAATTTCTGTTGGATTTTAACACCATATCGATCAGTAGCACCGAGTGATGAGATGTCAAGAGAATCGATTTTAGTTTGGATGTATCTGTGTAGAGCCCCACGATATTTTAGAACCAAATGTCATTCAGAGTCTTTGATACCTATCTTGGTGCACAAGGTATGGAAGGTATTGGTGAATTCTAAAACTTCTTGGCCCCTCTCTTGCCATAGTGTGGTCCATCTCATGTATTGGTCCTCATAGTTTCCAACAGGGTAATACTATTCCTTTACCGCATCCAAATAAAAATCCCAAGTGGGCTCGACCCCATATATTCCAAACTCCTCTGTGGAACTTTTCTCCTAGTAATTTTCCCACCAATGTTTGACATGGGGGAGAGGTTTAAGGAATGTGGAGGTGATATTTTCCCTGTCAAAAAAATTATGAAGAGAGAAATAACCTTCTAACATATTTAACCATTTGTCTAGGGCATCTGCATCTATCTGACCTTCAAATACAGGAATATCAAAATTAACTTGTACCTTGAAAGGAGAGGTGCTTCCAAAGTGGTTGTTTGTTGAAGATGCACTTGTTTCTATCGGTAGGCATTGAAGGATGTGGGAAAAATTCTCCATCATTTCGTCCCTCTGTCGCGTGAGAGCTTCCTCAAGCAAAATATTGATAGGATTGTCTGCTCCATCGTTTTTCTTTTCTTCGGCCATGGAGGGTTTCTTGTGTGTCCGAGAGAAATTTTCTTCAAGAGAGACAAGCTCGAGACCCAACTTGCTATATGTGGACCTCGTCAGGGACATGCACTGGAAAATGATCAAGAGCAACCTGCCTTGATACCACTGATCCAGATTATTTTCGGCATGAAATGAGAGCGGAGATATAATAAAGAAATGCACAGAGATATCGCGAATATCCAATAATATAACATAAATGTATCAAATGTGCAACCATAAACACAGAGATACAGTAATACATGATTTCTATTAATGAAAGAAATGTACAGAGACTATAAAAATACATAGTGAAAGACTAGCTAGAATGGTGGCATCTTATCTTTGATAAGATATGTGACGGCTACTTGCATTTGCAAGAAGATGATCATTATAATGAGGCTCCAAAGGCCTTTTTAAAATAAGTAAAATCTAAAACCCTAACCTTGGAAGATGAAAAGCCAACAGTTTTGTGGACCCTGTTTTGGGTAGTTTGGTGTATCAACTTCCCGCGGGCGTAACTTTGGCATACGATCTTCGTTTGGGGTGCACGATAGATCGTTAGAAAAATATATCCGAGGACTACAAGATTTGGAAGAAAATATCATGATGATATAGTCCAACCCAGACCATGCCCAAAAAACGTCATTTAGGGCCTCAAAACAGCTCCGGAAGTTTAGGACCCAAAAAAATGCTAAAAATAGTAAATTACCAAAATTGCCAAAAAACAGTTTTGAGCCAGTTGGAAAAGGTGGGTGGCCACCGATATCCACCTAGATAAATCCTCCCTCCTTAGGAAGCAATGGTATCTGTTGTGTTGAGTGCTCGGGGGAGAGAGAAGAGCATTTGTTGAGTTTGCATCTTGATGAGTTGCTTGCCTTGTTGGGGAAGTTGCATTGATTAGCTTGTTGAAGGTTGTCACGAACATGTGGCTAGAAGGATTGGACCTTTTTAACCGGTCTGGGTACATGAGATTCTTGTCTACAGAAGGAATCTTGGCACTTTGCTGCAATCTTGTCGACCTGCTTCTATTGTTTAGAAGGTGCTTGGGCCGAGGTTGTAGTGGTTGTAGTATCCTTCTACTCTCCCTTTGAACATATTCTGAAGAAGATGAATTTTGTAGTATGAGATACTACCTTGCGACATTGCTTAGGTGGGATAGTAGTTGGGACTACCTCTGGTATTCTATAGAGATGACCCCCCAAAGTAATAATGACACTACATGGTCGATACTCATAAATATCATGTTGTCTCCACATATATGGTTGGCCCAAGAGAAATTCACAGACATCCAATGGGGAAACATCACATAATACCTCATCCTTGAAGGGTTGGTTGTCTTATGAAAATCGACACTGTAGGCTGACACAAATATCTCGTCGTTGGCGAAGCCACCCGATGTTGTATGACTGCAGGTCTGGTGTTGTCGACAATCCAAATTGTTTGACTACCTCTGTTGAGATGAGGTTCTTCTAGCTTCCGCTATCAACAATAAAATGTAGTGGGTCCCCTTCACCCACATATGTGAATGAAAAAGGTGCTCCCCCTCTTCAGGATCTTTTGGTTCTTTTGGTTGAATTGTTGCGGTCACGACAATAGTAGTGGGGTCTGCGTCAATGATCTGTCTTTTACCAGTATTTTCAGAATCATATTTCGAACTAGGGTTTGACTCCTTGTCTTTTATCTCAGCCACCACTTACTGTTTTGAGCGACATTCATTGGTGTTGTGCTAGGGGATTTTGAAGAAATCGCACCATTTTCTGGTGTTCTTCTTTGTCTTCCCGTGACCCTTCTTTTCTTATGGCTTGGACTGGTTTTCAAGAGACTGTTTGTTAAGGCCGTCTTTGTCATACTTTGGTTGTTGGAGATTTGCAGACCTGAACTCCCGTTTGTTTTGGTGCTTAAATTTCTTCTCAATTTTAATAGCATATCGATAAGCAACATTGAGTGATGAGATGTCCAGAAAATCCATTTCAGTTTGGATGTATCTTTGTAGAGCCCCATGGTATTTCAGAACCAAATGTCATTCGGATTCTTTGATACCCAGCTTGGTGCACAAGGTATGGAAGGTATTGGTGAACTATGGAACTTCTTGGCCCCTCTCTTGCCGCAGTGTAGTATATCTCATGTACTGGTCCTCATAGTTGCCAACAGGGTAATACTGTTCATTTACCGCATCCACAAAACAATCCCAATTAGGCTCAGCCCCATATATTCCAGACTCTGTGGAACTTTGCTCCCACTAGGTTTCCCACCAATGTTTTACATGGGGGATATCTTTAAGGAGCGTGAAGGTGATCTTTTCCCTGAATTATGAACAGAAAAATAACCTTCTAAAAGATTTAACCATTTTTCTAGGGCATCTACATCTATCTAACCTTCAAATACGGGAATATCAAAATTAACCTGTACCTTGAAAGGAGAGGTGCTTCCAAAGTGGTCTTTTGATGAAGATGTGTCTGTTGCTATCGACGGGCATTGAAGGATGTGGGAAAAATTCTCCATCATTTCGTCCCTCTGTCGTGTGAGAGCTTTCTCAAGCAACAAATTGATAAGATCGTCTGCTCGATTGTTTTTCTCTTCTTCAACCATGGAGGATTTCTTGGGCATGCGAGAGAAATTGTCTTCAAGAGAGACAAGCTTGATACCCAACTTGCTATACTCGAACCTCATCAGGGACAATGATCAAGAGGATTCTACTCTGATACCACTGATCTGGATTATTTTCGGCATGAAATGAGAGTGGAGATATAATAAAGAAATGCACAGAGATATCACATATATCCAATAATATAATAGAAATGTATTAGAGATGCAACCATAAACACAGGGATACAGTAATACATGATTTCTATTAATGAAAGAAATGTACAGAGACTATAAAAATATAGAGTGAAAGACTCGCTAGAATGGTGGCAGCTTATCTCTAAGAAGATATGTGACAGCTACTCATATTCACAAGAAGACGATCATTACAATGAGGCTCCAAAGGCCTTTTTAACATAAGTAAAATCCAAAACCCTAACCCAGGAATATGACAAGGAAATAGTTTTGTGGACCCCGTTTTGGGTAGTTTGGTGTATCAAATTCCCAGGGGCGTAACTTTGGCATACGATCTCTATTTGTGGCACACGATATATATATATATATATATATATATATATATATATATATATATGAGGACTACAATAGCTAGAAAAAAATATCATGACAACATTTTTTGACCCAGACCATGCCCAAAAAACGTTGGTTAGGGCCTCAAAACGGCTCCAGAAGTTCAGGACCCGAAAAAATGTTAAAAATTGTAAATTACCAAAAATGCCAAAAAATGGTTTTGAGCCAGTTGGAAAAGGTGGGTGGCCACCAATATCCACTTGGATCATCATTAAATGAAAGGGGGATAAAAATGCAAGCCAAATTAGGATTTAGATAACAAATGCTTGCTCAAATGCAAGATGGCACATAACAACCCTAGAATATTCAAGACATCAACTCCTAAAGGGATAAAAAACATGACAAAAATATAATAAATGGTTTCAAGGTTTATTATAAGGGTGAAACATGAAAACTAAACCCTAGACATCAAGATAACAAGGATGGAAATCGAGGGTAAGTCCTAATCTAACCACAAAATTGAGGGTTTCAAGGCAAGGTTCATTCAAGAAGAATACAAGATAACATGCAATATAACCACTCTGATAAAACATTTATTTAATACATTCAACAAATAACCATCCACAAAACTTGAAATAATGACCTAGACCTAGACCTTGCCTTCCATTGCCAAGCCATGCCATGCCATGCCTTTCCTTTGCATGTTGTGCCTTTCCTTTCCTTCACTTTCCATGCCATGCCATTTCATGCCTTGTCTTGAATTTCTTTTCCATGCCATTGCCTTGCCTTTCTTTTCCATGCCATACCATTTCCATGTCATTGTCATGCCATGCCATTGCTATGCCATGCCATTCCTTACCTTGCCATGCCATTCCTTTCCTTGCCATGCCATTCCATTTTCAATCCAAGCCAATAAATGATATTAACTAAGTTTAAACAAGTCAATGGGAAGTCCCAAACACCACAAATCAATAAGGAAACTATAGTTGTTATAAAACTTGTGACTAAGATGTTTAACTTAAGAAATATGACAAGTTATAGAAAGAAAACTATAACAACCCTTAAAATAAGCAATCATGAAATGAAAGGGGCCTGAAAATGCAAGCCTAAACTAGGGTTTAGATAACAAATGCTTGATGAACTGGAAGATGGCATATAACAACCCTAGAATATTGAAGACATCAAGCCCCAAAGAGCTGAAAATTATGACAGAAATGTAATAAAAGGTGTCAAGGTGTATTCTAAGGGTGAAATATGACAATTAAACCATAGAAATAAAGCTAACAAGGTTGGAAAACAAGGTTAAGTCCTAATCTAACAATGAAATTGAGGGTTTCAATATGGTTGATTCAAGAACAATACAATATAACATCCAATATCACCACTTTGATAAAAAAAAATTATTTAATACATTCAATAAATAACCATCAATGACTTAGAAAGAGCACTTACTAGGTAAATCATTGACCTAGAGCTACACCTTGCCTTGCCCTACCTTACCAAGCCATGTCTTTCCTTTCCATGCCAAGTCATGCCTTTCCTTTCCATGCCATGCCTTGACTTGCAATCACTTTCCATGCCATGCCATGTCATGCCTCGTCTTGCATTTCCCTTCCATGCCATGCCATGTGTTTCCTTGCCATGCCATGCATTTCCTTACCTTGCCATGCCATACCTTTCCTTGCCTTGCCATGCCTTTCTTTTCCATGGCATCCCATGCCATTCCATGCCTTTCCTTTCCTTACCATGGCATGCCATGCCTTTCCTTTCATTTCAAATCCATGCCTTTTGATGCCTTTCCATGAATTACCATGCCATGCCTTTCCTTGCCACGCATTTCCATGCCTTGCCTTTCCATGCCTTGCCTTTCCATGCCTTGCCTTTCCATGCCTTTCCTTCCTGTGCCATGACTTTCCTTTCCTTCACTTTCGTTCCATGTCATGCCATGCCTTGCCTTGCCATGCCATGTCATGCCATGCCTTGCATTTCCTTTATGTGCCTTGCCTTTTCTTTCCAAGCCATGTCTTTCCTTTCCATGCCATGCCAAGCGATGCCTTGCCTTGCCATGGCTTGGAAAGGAAAGGCATGGCATGGCATGCCAAGAAAGGCATGGCATGGCAAGGCAAGGCATGCTAAGGAAATTCATGGAAAGGCAAGGCATGTCATGGCATGCCAAGGAAAGACATTGCATGGCTTGGAAAAGCATGGAATAAAAAACCAAAAACCTCAAAATATAAAACATAAATGATGAATCAACTTGAGAATATGATTTATCAAAATAAATTTTCAATATTAGAGACTATTTCCTAGTATCCCATGCCCACTCTGTAGCTTCCCATGATGAAACCATAGTGTCAAGAATGATATCACTTGAACAAATCCAGTATAATACTGACAAACCACATACTTTACCACTAAGAAAATTCACAATGCCAAATCCTTTACACTAATTTTATAAGTAATCGTGAGAAAAGTGATAGGATACCAAACACCAATGGAATCCCTAGTATCATTCTTTAGTATAAGCTTTATCAACCCCTAGTTGAGAAACTAAAAAAGCTAATTAGTGGAAGAAATATTGGAGGCCAAAGAAAAAATGTCATACCCAATAGTATCCCACATGGCCTTGTAAAACTCACAAGGAAACCCATCCATGCCTAGATATTTACCTTATTTATAGAAGAATAAGTAGAACAAAGATCTTCCTTAGAAAATTATCCTTCTAACTTGTCCCTATCACAACAATAAACCTTACAAGGGACCACACAATAACAAGCATATTTAGAAATCACCACCCCATCCATCAAAACATAAGGAGAAAAAATATTTTATAAATGGGAGATAAACATGAATCTAACCTCGATAGGATCCTTAGAAACAAATCCATTGGTGAATATTAACCTAATCACCCCTTCTACCATGCCCTTCTTCATGAGAAATTCAAAATAAAACTTAGAGCCCTTGTTCCCTAGCTAAATCCATTGAAGACAAGAGTGAACTTGAGCACTCCTAGCTAAATAATCCTCATATCACCAAACTATCATCTCCAATGTCACAACCTCCTCTTGCAGAATCCCCTTGTGTAGATCCTATTCAAGAAAGGTGCATACCTCCTCAAAATTCTAATGAGCCACCCATAAATCTTTATTTAGATTCATAAATAACATCCTACCAAAAACTCTAATGAGCTTAGAAATACAACAACTACGACCTCCCATCAACTAATCCAACCTAGATCTTGTTGAGTGGAAAGGTTCCACTCTCTTTGAACAATGACTTGGAATTCCTTCAACTACAAATGAGAGACATTCAAATTGGACAGTAAAGAAGGGGGGAAATCAACAAATTGTCCCAATGAAATTATAGTATAAATTGGAAAAGGATTCAAAATATTCACATCTAAAATCACATCAATAGGATGAAGCTAGCAAGAGAAATTCAAATCCCCCCATGGCCCATAGGATTTATCTACTAGAGCCTTCACCCTATCCTATCCCTGCCAATAGTTAGACCACGTATACCAACCACCATAATCCAACCCCATTTGATTCTAATTAGTGTTGTAGCTCTGAAGAGAATCTTTAAAAGAACACACATCATGATTCTTCAAACCACTAGCCACTAACCCTACACCCTCACATCTATCCTCTTCCCACTCCACCATATTGAAAAACACCCCAACAATTTACTCTACAATCGGATGAGATGAAGCCATCTAGTCCCAAAGCTTGCATTTCTCTGAGCTAGATTAGGAGCATAAATTACACATAAACCAACCACCCAATCTTGAATAAAAAGGGTGACCTATAAACAATTATTATATAAGTATAAATAATATGCAAATACATAACTATGCAAAGAGAAAGAGAGAAAAATTGACACACCTCCACTCCCTTGGCAATGCTCTAATGTCCAAAAAGTATCATTCCAACTGTAGTTCATCCTATTATGAATTTTAAAACTAGTGGAATTAATGTTGGTGTTTTGTTCCACTTTTGTGCGCATACTTATTAACGCTAGGGAGTTTAGACCCAGGGTTCATCCACAATTGACCCAAAAAAAACCCAAAGCATTGACATATCAATCCTCAGCCAAGGCCAAGGAAGGTCTCACCCAATATGCAGAGAGGATCACAAATACCATAAGGTCTTGTGCCAAGGATGAAGGAATAAACAAACCAGGATCCATCTGGGATGGAATTCACACATTCCATATCGAGTGGATTATTGTTATTAATAGGTAAAACAATACACACACATATCCAAATTCCACATGATAGATCCACAATAGATCATAATTGTCACAACTTTATTATGCCTTTCATTCCATTCAATACAAACATATAGTAAACAAACTATATTCGACAACAATAGAGTCACACATCTCTTCTGATATAATTTCCCATAAATAAAACATATTGCAGAATGCACATCCTTTTTATACTTCCTACATATGACGGACTTAGACTTATATTCAGAAGCATTACAACACTACAAAAAGGCTTAGATTGAGCTTGATTCTGACAACTCAATGGATCTCATCTTATCATCTAACTCTATATATGATGTTTCTATTTCCTTTTATAACTTTCTCTACTCGGGATCTCAACCTCTTTATGCTCTTCTCCAATCGTTTAACTGACAAAATTCCTCACACTCTTTTGGAACTTTCTTGTAGTCCACATAGCCTTCTGGAATCATCACAATCCTAACTACCTCACCATCTCACATTTTTCCAGCTCCACATTCCCTTGTACTACTGGAATTAATCATTGGAAACTATTTCCCAATGATTCCTTTCTTGATTCCAGCATGCATCTTCTTGAGTTTTGGCACAACTATCAAAGACTAGAAATGACACATGCTTGGTAGAATTCAAGCTAAGCATTCAATATCAAAACTCGTTCCAACGCACCCTTCTTTTCTTTCTCTGCGTATTTCGATTAAGAGAATGTAAAACTCATAATGGGTGTGCATAAATTCATTTTTGCAGATGTGTGAAATGAATGCAAAACTTTGGGTTCCAACAAGCCCTCACCACTATTACTTGGCTTGTTCTTGAGCCAACAAATTCATGGAATGAATGAAATTTTTTTGAGTAAGAGTAAATCATTGTTTTCTTGGGTTGCACAGCTATAGGACTAATCCAATCAGACTCCTCTACAGGGACAATGGTCCCACATCCAACATCCGATCCAATTCTTTGCGCACTTTTTCCTTATATTTGGGATTTAATCAATAAGGACTTTTCTTGATCGTTTTGGCATCCGTTTTGAGTTGAATCTTCATGGGCGCCAACGATCCTACAATGCATTTAATTTTAGAAAAGATTCGGGGAAACAAGTCTTCATATGCCTTTAGGACATCAACAACTTGAGTGATTCTCTCCTTATCCCAATAATCTCCAATGATGGCCATGTTGGGTGCTTCTTTAGTGCCAATTTTGTGTTTCTTGGTTTTGATCAGGCCATTATAGTCTTGGGGGGGAATCTCTGTTGCCTTACCCTTTAGTGCACACTCTCCTTGGGATTCTTCCAAAAATGTACTAGCTCTTCTAGTTTTTCCACCGGATAGTGATAGGAGCAGACCACCCTGGGCGTGTCTTCCTTTGGATGCCGATGGAAAATAAAATCTTTGAGATGGATCTTCTGCTGTGAACATGAATCTGAAACAAAACTGGGAACTCACATGGGTTCACTCAACTGTTTACCTCCTGAGCTCCTCCTAAATCTACCAGTTTCTAGGGACCATGTCCATCGTGTGGACAAACCGATGGACCCATTGGGACCAAGGGATATTCTTAGAGGTCTAGTGTCTTTTATAAAAATAAATGTGTTTGTGAGGATCCTCAGTGACCTTGTATCAGTTGGCTAGTTCAAAATAAACTATGGGATGGAACTTAACCTTTATCAACCTAGCTACCTATGCCCAATTAAGAATATTCGGGTGAAGAGTCTCCCACCACCACACATGTGTCCCTCAAATCACTGCATCCATGACATGAAGCCTCTGCTCTGTGGGGATGGTTTTCTCCATCTGTATTAGGAATGTCTCTATCATCCCTCTCCCATCAAACTATGGGGCATCACATGGCTTAGATTTGATCCAACGTACTTCTTTCCTTATCCTTGTGCATCTGTGAGTGGAAAATTCATAGAGCTTGTTTTTCCACCTATCCATGGCATCCTCAAAATCCACGTTGTAAGACATGACACTTCTCCAACTTAATTCCCCATCTAGGCTGGGTTGATGCAAACCTCCCTGCGCCCAATGATCTTGTAGATATTTTCAATAGTTAAGCTATGCACATCCTATACACTAGCTGATTGTATCTATCTCCTTTATATAGATCCAAAGGTGCGACCACATGCAAGGTGTTTATTTCAAACGAAATTTTCCTCTTCTTTAAATTCAACACTGCATTATTATCAAAGGCCAAATCAATGCCAAGTAAGGAAGAATATGGATCATATTCATCCATAATCTCTATGACCTCAAAGTTATCCTTTTTTTTTACTCATATATTCACTTCCACTTGCTCCAGTTGGCCTATTGGGTATATCTTGTATTGATTTTCTAACCATATATGGATGGGTAACCAGATAATTTTTTGTTTTCCCATCACCTCCCAATATTTCTTGGGAAAAATATTCATTTCACAACCCAGATCCAACATGACACCATCCATATGATAGCCACCAAGCTCCATTGTCATCTTGAACTCTCGATCAGTGTGCTTTTGCTTGCTTATCTGACATACATATATTTTTAGAGGAGGAGTGGATATGGTTGCCTCCACTCCTTGTTCCCTCATGCAAGTAGCTAACATATGTGTCAACTTACTTGCAACCTCTAGATCATTCAAAAATCACAAACAACAATGCAAGAAAGAACTTACCTGGTATTCGGGTTCTTTATTACAACCCAAAGTCATGCAAGGATTCTATGCACGTTGCAATTCCTCCATGTGTTGTTCTTCATCCACTTTCAACTTAGCGCATCACAACTCATTCTGTCTTCGATCTTCTTCCAATGACTATTGTGTCGTGCAATGTATTTCTTTCCGCACACAAGATTCCTCCAAAGATCGTTGTGTCACACACTGTAATTCTTCATGGCCATGAGCCTATTCTAGTGACCTCTGTGTCACTCATTGTACCTCTTTATGGATCTGAGCTTCCTCTGACAACCTTTGTGTCACCCTCTGCACTTATTCTTGGATCCATTCCTCCTCAAGTGACATCTGAGTCATGCGCTACAAATCCTCCCACTATTTATTCTTCCATTTCTCTCTATGCATCACGTAGGAACTGTTTTTGCTAGGAAGCATCAAACTTTGTGAGGGGGGGGGTGCGATTCCTTCCTTATTTTCCCTTATGGATTCTGACCTCAGCATTCACCATTCTCAAATTTTTCTCCTATATTCAATCCTCGAGTTACTACCCAAACATCAACCTCCACATTCTTCTTGTTATTGTTTTTCGGCTTTGCATTAACGATGTTGCAATTGTCCTTCTTGGCTTCCCACTTTTTCAACAAGTTAGGAAAGTCTTCAATGACATGCTCAGGGCTGTAGTAGTATGCACAAATCACGTGTGTTTTGGTACAAAACCTTGAGACATTACCAATTTCTTAACAAATGGAACAAGTGGGGGTTCTGCCTCCCCCTCCACCACATCCTCGGTCGTGACCATGCCCATATCCACTCCAAGGACTACCTTGGTATCTACCTCTTTCAACACCACCATCCTCACCAACCTTTTACTCTTATTGTACCTAGAATGCATCACAAGTATTATCTTGCATCACCTGGAGTGTGAGGTAGTTATTGACATCATGCACCATAGATTTATAGAACTCATAGAATGGATTATGGCTCGACGTTTGGTACTGATGAAAAGTTGGGAAGTGGGGTGGTACATGGCCCCAATATCTACATATATCACACCATTTCTTTTGTGTATATGGAAATGGAATCAGTGCAACCTTCACCACATAATTTGAAAGCACAGGGCACTCATCCATACGATGCCCCTCAGCGTGGCATGTGGTACACCAAACATGCTCACGCACAATCTTCTTCTTCACCATATCTTGCAACCACATCATTAGGTTGTCCAATTGTGATTGCACTTGTGTTAAACCCATCGATGTCTCTTCTCCTCTTGGTGTAGCTTTGAGGCGCATTGCATTTCCTATTGCCTCCACTTGATCCATCACCTTCCACTGGGTGAGAAAAACACATATATAGGGAAGTAACCCCACAATAAACTACTCTCTTTGTTGGACGTATTGGATTTGGAATGTCATCCTATCTAATCAAATCTTAAATTGCTGCTCATAATCCCACATGGTCTCTCCTTCCTTCTATTTGATCTCCCTTATCTCTGTGATACATTGATACTCTGTCTTAGGTTTATGGAATTCCATAAGAAGATCTTTCTTAATCTCCATCACAGACCTCATGTATCCCATTGATGCAATGGACTTGTACTTCTTGTACAATGTCAAGGTATTTTCTGTGAATGTGGTCTCTAGCTGCATGATATTTGTTTCTTCATCTGTGATCCTCTTGACAGACCAGATTGCTTCACACGTGAACCAATGTTGTTTCACATCATCCTTACTTGTTTTGTGAACCACAGGTAACCTCAGAGTGCTATCTTGATTCACCATCGTCACTCTCAAACCAATACTGCTAATATCATTGTTGGTTTTTAAACTTCTTGATACTGATACTCTTCTAGGTGAAGTGGCACTGACTTCTCCTTCATCTTCACTTTCCTCTTCTCTCTTCCTTCTTCTACTCGTTCTCCAACTCGAATCGGTTCATTATCTATTGTTCTTTCTTCTTGATTACAAATGTGCAAGGGGGGTGGTTCAAAGGGGGGGTAAGGCCATCTCCTTCAAAAATTTCTTGTGAGGGGACCTATAGAGTTGCCTACTTACAGTCGTGCAAAACCATCTACTATCACTAATTCATCTCCC
>JZKD02S1675785.1:56727-71945 GCA_000966675.3 Picea glauca
TGCTCGACTGGAGGTTTCCCCCTCGAAGAGGCCTGTGAACATTGCTATCTGAATCAAAGTGTTATTTCTGTTGCTATTTTGTATATCATTTCTGTGTATTGTGAAGATTATGCTGAATATTTTACTGTCATTCTATCATTTCTAGTATTTCATTTCTGTTGTACATATTTTATATATCTGGTATCTTGCAGGGACGAAATGATGGAGAATGTTTCCCACATCCTGTCAATAGAAACAGGCACATCTTCATCAAACAAACACTTTGGAAGAACCTCTCCTTTCAAGGTACAGGTTAATTTTGATATTCCCATATTTGAAGGTCAGATAGATGTGGATGCCCTAGACAAATGGTTAAATCTGTTAGAAGGTTATTTCTCTGTTCATAATTTTTTCGAGAGGGAAAAGATCACCTTCGCGCTCCTTAAATCTCTCCCCCATGTCAAACATTGGTGGGAAACAACTTATTGAGAGCAATGTTCCGTAGAGGAGTCTAGAATATATGGGGTCAAGCCCACTTGGGATTTTTTTGCGGATGCGATAAAGAAACAATATTACTATGTTGGAAACTATGAGGACCAGTACATGAGATGGACCACACTATGGAAAGAGAGGTGCCAAGAAGTTTTGGAGTTCACCAATACATTCCATACCTAGCACACCAATATGGGTATCAAAGACTCCGAATGAAATTTGGTTTTGAAATACCATGGGGCTCTACATAGATACATCCAGATTGAAAAGGATTTTTTGGACATCTCATCACTCTTTGTTGCTTATCGATATGTTGTTAAAATCCAGCAGAAATTCAAGCAACAGAACAAATGGGAGTTTGTGTCTACAAATCCGCAACAACCAAAGTATGACAAAGAAGGCCCTAACAAAAATTCTTCTTAAAACTAGTCAAAGCCACATGAAAAGAAGTGTCACGGGAAGATAAAGAAGGACACCGGAAAATGGTGTGATTTCCATAAAATCCCCTGGCACAACGCCGATGAATGTCACTCAAAATAGTCATTGGTGGTCGAGATGAAAGACAAAGAGATGAACCCTGATTCAGAATATGATTATAAAAATACTTGTTAAAGGCAAATCATCAACGTAGACCCCACTATTATTGTTGTGTCCGCAACAATTCAACCAAAAGAACCAACAGATCCTGAAGAGGAGGGGCACATTTTTCATTCATAGATGTGGGTGAAGGGGACCTTGCTACATTTTATTGGTGAAAGCAGAAGCCAGAAGAACCTCATCTCAGCAGAGGTCATCAAACAGTTGGGATTGTCGACAACACCACACCTTCATCCATACAGCATTGGGTGGCTTCGCCAAGGACAAGATCTTTGTGTCAGTCAGCAGTGTCGATTGTCATATGACATCCAACCCTTCAAGGATGATGTATTATGTCATGTTTCCCCATTGGATTTATGTGATGTTCTCTTGAGCCAACCTTATATGTGGAGACACCATGATGTTTATGAGTCCTGAACCCATAGTGTTATTGTTACTTTGGGGGGTCATCTCTACAGAATACCAAGGGTAGTTCCAAATACTGTCCCACCTAAATAGTGTCGCAAGGTAGTATCTCATACTACAAAATTCAGCTTCTTCACAATCTGTTCAAAGGGAGAAAAAAAGGATACTGCAACCACTACAACCTCGGCCCAAACACTTTCTATCAAACAGAAGCAGGTCGACAAGATTGTAGCAAAGTGTAAATATTCCTTCTGGACACAGAAATATCATGTAGCCAGACTGGTTAAAAAGTTCCAACCCTTCCAGCCACATGTTCGTGACAACCTTCAACAAGCTAAGCAGCACAACTTTCCGAACAAGGCACGCAACTCATCAAGATGTTGATTCAACAAACGCTCTTCCCTCTCCCCCGGGCACTCAACGCAATGGAGACCATTTCTTCCTAAGGAGGGAGGATTGATCTAAGTGGATATCGGTGGCCACCCACCTTTTTCAACTGGCTCAAAACAATTTTCTGGTAATTTTGGTAATTTACTATTTTTAGCATTTTTTGGGTCCTGAATTTCAGGAGTCATTTTGAGGCCCTAAACGACATTTTTTGGGTATGGTTTGGGTCGAAAAATTCATCATGACATTTTCTACCAACTCTTGTAGTCCTCAGATAGATATTTCTAACGATCTATCGTGCACCCCAAACGGAGATCGTATGCAAAAGTTACGCCCCGGGGAAGTTGATACACCAAACTACCCAAAACGGGGTCCACAAAATTGTTGGCTTTTCATCTTCTAGGGTTAGGGTTTTCGATTTTACTTATGTTAAAAAGGCCTTTGGAGCCTCATTGTAATGATCATCTTCTTGCGAATGCGAGTAGCGATCACATCTCTTCTCAGAGATAAGATGCCACCATTTTAGCGAGTCTTTCACTCTGTATTTTTATAGTCTCTTTACATTTCTTTCATTAATAGAAATCATGTATTACTATATCTCTTTGTTTATGGTTGCATATCTAATACATTTCTGCTATATTATTGGATATCCGTGATATCTCTGTGCATTTCTTTATTATATCTCCACTCTCATTTCGTGCCGAAAATAATCCAGATCAGTGGTATCAGAGAAGGTTGTTCTTGATCATTTTTTAGTGCATGTCCCCAACGAGGTCCAAGTATACCAAGTTGGGTCTCAAGCTTGTCTCTCTTGAAGAAAATCTCTCTCGCACACCCCAGAAACCCTCCATGGTCGAAGAAAAGAAAAATGACGGAGCAGACGATTCTATCAATTTGTTGCTTGAGCAAGCTCTCACGCGAAAGAGGGATGAAATGATGGAGAATTTTTCCCACATCCTTCAACGCATGCGGATAGAAACATGCACATATTCATCAAACAACCAGTTTGGAAGCACCTCTCCTTTCAAGGTACAGTTTAATTTTGATATTCCCGTATTTGAAGGTCAGACAGATGCGGATGCCCTAGACAAATGGTTAAATCTGTTAGAAGGTTATTTCTCTGTTCATAATTTTTCCGAGAGGGAAAAGATCACCTTTGTGCTCCTTAAAGCTCTCCCCCATGTCAAACATTGGTGGGAAACTTACTAGGAACAAAGTTCCATAGAGGAGTATGGAATATATGGGGTTGAGCCCACTTGGGATTTTTTTTGTTGATGCGGTAAAGAAATAGTATTACTCTGTTGGCAACTATGAGGACCAGTACATGAGATGGACCACACTATGACAAGATATGGGCCAAGCAGTTCCAGAGTTCACCAATACCTTCCATACCTTGCGCACCAAGCTGGGTATCAAAGACTCTAAATGACATTTGGTTCTGAAATACCGTGGGGCTCTACACAGATACATCCAAACTGAAATGGATTTTCTAGACATCTCATCACTCAGTGCTGCTTATCGACATGTTGTTAAAATCCAACAAAAATTTAAGCACCAGAACAAACGAGAGTTCGGGTGTGCAAATCTGCAACAACTAAAGTATGACAAAGACAGTCCTAGAAAACAATCTCCTGAAAACAAGTCAAAGCCATAGGAAAAGAAGGTTCATGCAAAGACAAATAAGGACACTGGAAAATGGTGTGATTTCCACAAACTCCCTTGGCACAACACCGATGAATGTCAATCAAAACAGTCATTGGTGACTGAGATCAAAGACAAGGAGCCGAACCCTGATTCTGAATCTGATTCTGAAAATACTCGTAAAAGACAGATCATCGACACAAACCCCACTGCTATTGTCACGACCGCAACAATTCAACCAGAGGAACCAACAAATCCTGAAGAGGGGGAGTGTCTTTTTCATTCACAGATGTGGGTGAAGGGGACCCCGCTACATTTTATTGTTGATAGCAGAAGCCAGAAGAACCTCATCTTAGTAGAGGTCGTCAAATAGTTGATATTGTCGACAACACCACATCCGCAACCATACAACATCGGGTGGCTTCACCAAGGACAAGATCTTCATGTCAGCCAACAACAACACCTAAAAAATATTTTTTTCAATACTCAAGTATTAATATTAAATATTGATATTGTACAATTTAATTACATAAAATTATAAAAGGATGTGAAATATCTTATTTCAAAGAAAAACCCGCGTATTCAGAAACTTGCGTTCCAAAAATTTTGTATAATATGAAACGGGAAAGAGGTTGGTCATGTTGCTGATATAAAAATGGGTGGAAATCTAAACACGTGTATCCGTCTAGTTCCACACCTAGAAAATTTCCCAAGAAACAAGTTGTACATACCAAATATGTAATTTTATAAAGTATGGGCATGAGATTTTACAGAGCATGTACATAGCCCTCATTCCATACCTAGCCACTTTTTGGATCGCGAGTTCTCGGGCCAACAGGCTCAAAATTGGGCCTCTATTGTTATGTGCCCTACAAATAGCACCCACAGTTCCACGATATACAAATTGACAAGCGAACTATTTGAATTTTAAGGGCCTCGTGTTGATGTAATAACACAATTGGACTTGGGCCAGTTTATATTTGTTTCTTACAATATCAAATGGAGAAGTGGTCGGTCGGGCTGGTGATACAAAAGTAATTAAAATCTGAAGTCATGAATCCGCCAACTTCCGCAGCTAGAAGTTTTCCGAAAAATGAGTAATACATACTAAGTATGTACTCTTATAAGGTATGGACATGTGTTTTTTATAGAGGTTGTACAGATCTCACATTCCATACTTGACCACTTTTTGGATCATGGGTTCTCATTCTAGCGGGCTCAAAACTGGGCCTCTATTGCTCTGTATCCTAGAAATAGCACCCAGAGTCCCGCGATATACAAATTGAGAGGAGAACTTGTGGACTGGATCACTCAACATTGCACTGCTATTGTTTTGTGTCTTCCAAACAACATTTGGAGGAAATGAGTAATACATACTAAATATGTACTTCTAAAAACTATGGACATGAGATTTTATAGAGCATGTACGGATCCCTCATTCCATATTTAGCCACTATTTTGATCGTGGGTTCTCAGGCTGGCAGGTTCAAAATTGGGCCTCTATTGTTCCGTCCCCTACAAACAACACCCACATTTCCGCGATATACAAATTGACAAGCAGACTTGCGAGCTATTTGAATTTTAAGGGCCTCATGTTGATGTGATAGCACAAATGGACTTGGTCCAGTTTATATTCGTTTATTACAATATCATGTACATATCCCGCATTCCATACTTGGCCACTTTTTGGATCGTGGGTTCTCAGGCGGGCGGGCTAAAAATTGGGCTTCTACTGTTTCGCGCCCTACAAATAGCACCCACAATTCTATGATATACAAATTGACAAGTGGACCTACGGGTTGGATGGCTCAACATTGCACTTTTATTGGTCCATGTCCTTCAAATAACACTTGGAGTTCTGCGAAATACAAATTGACAGACAGACTCCAGGGCTGGCGGGTTCAAGATTGCCATTGTTTATGGATGGTAATCCCCATCAACTATCTAACATGATCTAGTTATTTGAATTTTAAGGGCCTCGTTTGTATGTGATAGCACAATTGGACTTGGTCTCGTTTATATTCGTTTATTACAATATCATGTACGGATCCTACATTCCATACTTGGCCACTTTTTGGATTAGGGTTCTCGAGCTGGCGGGTTGAAAATTGGGCCTCTATTGTTTTTCACCCTACAAATAACACCCAAAATTCTGTGATATACAAATTGACAAGCAGACATGCGGGTTGCCTAGCTCAACATTGCACTTCTATTGTTCAATGTCCTCCAAATAGCACTCGGAGTTCCACGATATACAAATTGACAGATAGACTCTAGGCTGGCGGGTTCAAGATTACCATTGTTTACAGATGGTAATCCCCATCAACTATCTAACATGATCTAAAAGAATTATTTTCAATACTATATGATTAATATTAAATATTGATATTGCACAATTTAATTAGACAAGAAATTTTGTACAATTTGGTCGGGCTAGTGACATAAAAGTAAGTGGAAATATGAACACCTGCATCCGCCAACTTCCACACCTATAAATTTTCTGAGAAACGAGAAATACATAATAAACATGTACTTTTATAAAGTATGGACATGAGATTTTATAGATCATGCACAGATCCTTCATTCCATACTTAGCCACTTTTTGACTCGAGGGTTCTCGGGTTGGCGGGCTCTAAATTGAGCCTCTATTGTTCTATGTCCTACAAATTGCACCCAGAGTTCCGCGATATACAAATTGACAAGAGGACTTGCGGGCTCTCTGGCTCAACATTGCACTTCTATTGTCCTGTGTCCTCCAAACAACACTCGGACTTCGGAGGATGATTTTGTGGATGTATATGCACAACAGTTGTAGAGCTAGCTAGTTTCTTCAAATCCTATACTATATCTGTTCGCAACTTCATTACAAACGTTTCCTGGGTTGTCTGAAAGATCCTTTCTCTAAAATCCCTTTTCTTTGTTATATTTTTGAAGATCATAAGTGGAATCTTCCCTTTATGCAATTATTTCTCCATTGATGAAAACAAATTTGAATACGTATCGAACAATTGCAGTTGCAACATAGGACAATGCAATATTTGTCTAACCTACCCGAGATACATACACATTTGAAAGTAAACGACAAAAATGAATATGAAAAGAGGTACCATTGCCTTTTCATTGTCCAATTCTCCATCCTTTATATGGAGAATGTGTTGTGAGCCAAGTTTTCGCACCAATGTGACAGCTGCATCAATTGTTCTGATTGGGTAAATATCAGTGCTCTCTACAAGCTGGCTAATAATCAAGTCCAGGACGAAACAATATTTTGAACAAACAACATAAATTTTTTCCACAATACTTGTTTCATTGAGCGAAATAATTCGATCACAATCACCACGGTCATATATTGTTTTGGGAAATATATTAAAATTTGTAATGGATATCCCATTACTCGACAATATCTTTTCTGCATGTTTTTGGACAAGTTGTGGAGGAATAGTCAGTGTCACTGTCATCATGGCCTCCTTGTCTGTCATGTCAGCACACATGATGGATCTAGTTTTGTTTTCCTTGTCCAAGTAGGTGCTATAGACAGCCATTATGTCCTCGACGAACACTTGTCCAGTTCGGCAGTTGTTCAAGCCCTCTATTGATAGTACTTTGGATGTTACAACTCTAGACCTGGTGACAATTTTTGAACAGGAAAACTAAAGTGAATGGTAGTGTACATTTTTTTTTTTTGTATTCTTCTTTCACTAGCATAAATCCACAAGTAGACGCATAGCTTCGATGAACTATGGAGCTAGAGTTTTGCAACCACACCTCTTAGTCTGCGAAACATGTGACACATTCGACGTCTCACTTGTACTTGTTGATACTTCTTGTAAACTGTAAACCATGTATTGCAGATGACATCATCATATTCACCATGCCATAGATAAATATATAGCCGATGATATTTTTTTGGTAAACATAGTAAGAGAAGAGAATATGCATCTTTACCTTTGGCCTTGTCGCTCTGCTGATGTCTGGGATGGCTGACTGCTCATGCCCATGTCACTAGTCCAATTTTTTCTGATGCAAGCATGTGCAGATGAACATCAGGACCAAACAAGCATATGTATTGTATATTGGCCATCATAAGGACTAAATAATCGTAAAATTGTATGCATCTGATTTTTTTTAACTGCAAAAATGTTTAACAGTAAATAGGGCTTGAAGGTGGGGCACCACGACCAATCTGTATATCGCGAAACCCCAAAATCCAGGGGAGCAATCTTGAACCTGCTAGTCTGTAACCCGCAATTGACAAAGTGGGTAACTATGGACTAAGGTAGAAGCGCGACCATAGATGTGAAATTGTTAGTCTGCCAACTGGCACACCAAGGTATTTTCGGAAAGAACACTAAGAAGATGAATTAGAAAACAAAAGGGATAATAGAAAATGGAAAAAGTAGAAATAGGGAGGGAAGAAAGGCCCACTGCTGCCAAACCGTCGTTTTCAAGTATAATATTATATTCCCCCACATGGTTTGTATATTTAATTTACCATCACAATTGGTATACCTTTTAGAAGATTGTACCATAGAACACTCTGTTGTTGCACAGAACAATTCATCTTCCTGTCCAACCAACCCATTTTTTCCAAGGTAGCAACGTCGAATATGCAATGGACATGAAGGTAAGTTAGTATGAAGACATACATCTAAAATAAAGAGAAACGGGTCTATTTACCCACCAAAGAGTCCATCGTCCTCTCCAACCATTCTATTTGTTTAAATGCAGCAATGCAGCGAAAACACAATGGACATGAAGTAGGTTAGTATGCAGGAAGGCATGTAATGAAGATAACTTATAATGAAGAAAGACATGTAAAATAAAGAGAAACAGGGCTATTCACCCGCGAAAGAGCCCATCGTCATCTCCAGCCATTATGTTTGTTTAAATGTAGAAATGCAGCAAAAACACAACAAACATGAAGCATGTTAGTATGCAAGAAGGCATGTAATGAAGATAAGTTTCCATATAGGAAGGCACGCAACATGTACATATAATAAAGTAGGTGAACAAATATACAGACAATAAATGAAATACAAAACAATGCAATATGAAATAACAGTACAAGCATGTGTTAGAATATAATGGATATGCTCATTTTACCATTGACAATATATCTATTGTCTCCCAACCATAGGTCGAAGCCACCCTCCGAGCACCTTAACCTTGACAGAGAATCACTCTGAAAGAAAACCCTAGGCTAGATAGCCAAACAAAGGGCAGTTCACCTTTCCCCAAGGATAGCGCACCAACAAGAGCTGATCAAATAGTCCAAACCCTAGCCAAGAGATATTCCAAGCCAAAACGTAACTGCTAGTTGCAACAACTGCACTGGCAACTCTCCTCAAACCTGCGCACAAAACTGAGCACTGCAATGCATACAAGTGCTTCTCTGCAATTATGAGACTACCTTCCAGAATGAGAACTGGCCTACTATATTTATACTAATTCTGGATAACTGCTTGGGCTGACTTCTCATTATGGGTATCTATCTATTTAGTATATATTATTATTTCTGGTCGACTTCTTCTCTTGGAGGCTAATAACCTAATTTAAATTATCTTCTTGAGTCGAAAAGTCTTCTAGGTTTATTAGCCAACTCATTAGGATTTCTTCTTGCTTCCCGGAGTATTCTATCCTTGTTAGGTTTACACATGGAGTTAAATACCTCCCGCAGCTACCATAATATCAACACTCCCTTCTCGATAGGGAGGTATTACAGTTAATGGTCTTGAGCACAAAAACATACCATTCACCCAATAGCATCAACATAGTTATATAGACTAGATCATGAGAACCATCATCATCATCAGTGTCATCAGCTACATCATCTCTCGAAACCATACTCTATCTGAGTAATCAGAAATGATGCTCACTGCACAGAGTGATACAAGAGCCATTCTTCTAATCTAGAAGAGTAAATGATCTGAACCATTTTTCGTCTGGGAAATATCTATCATTTGATTATCCATCTAATTGATAATCATTTCCAATATTGTTGATAGTCTTAAAGGCAATCGAAACAAAATAGAACACAATTGTGTCTATCCATAGTAGTACATAACTACAATCCAGTGGTATACTACCACACCAAGTAACACACAAGTACTTGATCAACAACATATAGTCACGAATAGTGGAACACATCCACCACAGTATTATACGTCTACTATCATAAAGTCTTCATAACAATCATCTGATATCAACGTGCACAGAAACAATGTTATGATATAAATTGAATCATCTGGTCCAATATTTCACTCACATCTATGAGATCTGAAAGAATATCTCCCCTCAGAGTAGAACAATGAGATATCTGGACTATTCTTCTCAAGAAAGGAAGAATAAATGTCATGTCTTCTTAACCTGTACCATTCCCCACCCCGGGCCATTCTTCCTACACTAATCAAAGTGCACCCTGGAGAGAATGTATAAAACCTAAGGAATGCATGTCCCTGATAACTGATCCTGGACCATTCCCCACCCTGGGCCATTCCTCCTACATTAATCAAAGTGCACCTTGGAGAGAATGTATAAACCCTAAGGAATGATTGTCCAGACCATTTCCTTTGTTAACCACAAGAGAAAAATATTGTCATGTATCAACCTCCAAAATGGACCATTCCTCATGTTAACCACAATGAGAAATCACTGTCCAACGAGGCAGGCCAGTCTTCTTGAGTAACCCTCAAGAAGAGAGACTTCCCTAGACCACTCCCCATGTTAACCACAATGGGAAGTCTATGTCTATGATACATCAACAATCTGGACCATTTCCCATGTTAACCACAATGAGAAATCGCTTTTCGTCAGAAATCTCAATCCACTTTCCGAACTGGAAAGGAAATTGCTCATCCTCGACCATTTTTCGAACTGAAAAATAACTGTCCATAAATCAATACATATCAATTCTCCCTCCCAGCCTAGGAGTCATCTCTTCCTTTTTCAATAAGTAAGTCGTCTCCACGAGCTCCAACTTGAGTATGCAAACTCTTTTATCTTGGACAAAAGCTTTACCAAAATGTTTGCTTATCTGCTCATCTGTGGAGATATGTATTGGAGAACCAATTTTTCCTTTCTGGACTTCATCACGGATAATGTGATGCTTGATTTCAAATGCACTTCAGTCTAGAACACTGGTTTTTCTCTGAAGGCTTCATGTATCTCTGATCAATAAAATATATCATTGTTGGAAAACTGGAACATATCCATGTGGCATTTCTTCTGTCATCATGAGATTTGATCTTCTGAGTAATCATCTTGATACAATATCTTGTTATAGGAAATCTTCACCACACTTTTGCTGTGCACTGGAGGTTCTCCACCAAGTTATTTTTTTCCATCTGCATACAAGGGTCTCTTTCTGGTATGCCTCAAAGTCCTGAGATTGCTCTTCATACGCTCTTTATTCAATTGTTCTAGAGAACAGTCTTTGCATTTATCTGATGTAGAACTCCAACTCATGGATATTGACTCATGTAAAGATATGTTTGGTTTACCAAAATGAGTAATCATCATAGTCTTCTCCCTCCATCTAGGAGAACCTCTAGTTCTATATCTTGCAATTATTTCATTCATAAGTCTTTCATACACTGTTCTTTATCACAATTTTCAGTTCCTTTGCTTGATTACTTTTAGTGATTTCATGTCAGGATGGTAATCTTGTGATATAATGACTCATTGTTCTGGCTTCTCTTGTTTCTTGGAATCTTCATGTTCTTCCTCATGTTTTTCCTTTAGCTCTTGGTTCCATGGAGTTTCTTATAGATTCCATGCCCTAAATATTCCACTTCTTCCTTTCATCATTGGATCACGGATGTGAATGGACAACCAAAGATACTTTAAGGCTTTTCTTCGAAGAGGTATTCTTCTGCGGTTGAACTGAACACGTACTGTCTTTCATGGTTGCTACCATACTTCATCATTTTTAATGGATCATAGGATTAGCTCCCTCCTAATCCTTTCTTCATGTATGAGTGCATATAATCGGCTCCCTCTGTCTAACAGACTCCATGCTTCCGTATGCATTCTTATTGTCTTCTGTAATATATAATTGTCTCTCTCTGTCTAACATAGTCCATGCTTCCGTCTTGTTGTCTTCTACAAAACGTTATAAGTATTTCTCTAACTTCTTTCTGTCTTTGCTTCTTCTAAGTCTCTTCATGATTGATTCAGTGTATTTCATCCTTTCATGTGTATTATCTAATGATATAAATCCTTATCTTGTTGTTCTTCCATAGGTATAGTTCTTATTGGAATACATTATCTTCCAGGTGATAGATCTACAAGATATATATAGAGACAATGCAAACAAGATATGTACAAGAAATAATAAGAGTATTGTTACCTTCAGAAGAAGAAGTCTCGTTCATCCTTCTTAGTATTCTTTGTAGGTTCCTTTTCTTCGGCAACTGATGCTTCGTGTTTCTCCTTCCTTTTCTTTAGCTCGAGAAAATGATTCTTGTAGTGACCATACTTTCGACAGTTGAAGAATTGTATTTCTGAAATGTCTTTCTCTTGATTTGGCTTCCTCCTTGAGCCAAACTTCCTTTTGTTCCTAAAATTCTTGAATATTGATGTGAAGCCCTGATCATCGTACTTCTTTTGGGGTTTCTCTTTTGCACTGATCCTAGATTCTTCTTGAGCACAACAAGTCCAAAGTTCTTCAAATGTAGGATACTCCTTTCTTGTGTTCATGCTTGTGGCAAATGCATCCCATGTCTTGGGAAGACCATTGAGTACTATGCTTACCAATTCCTTCTCTGAAATGATCTCTTCAATAGCTTGTAGTTGATCTCTTAAATGGGAGATCCTCATAAATTATGATGTTATGATATCCTCATCATTCGTCTTCATGTCACAGAGCTCATTCTTCAGACTCATAACTTGTCCAATGTTTATGACTGAGAAGAGATTTGTTAGGGAATTGTACATCTTCTTCGATGAGTCAAGATGGGAAATGTAGGGTATCAAGTGGTCTTTTATATATTCCACTATGATACTCATGGCATTGATGTCATCATCTTTGAACTTCTCCATAACTGCAACGTTCTGGGGTTCCTTCTCTTTTCCTTCTTCAAACTATGGTTCCATGATCTTTCCTTTCATGATATTCAACACTTTATTCTTGACAAGGATGAGGTCAATCCTTGTCTTCCATGCTCTGAAGTTAGAGGCTCCATCTAACTTGTTCTTTGACTTCATAGAATAAGTCATGGCTTCTTTGACTTGGTCAAACCCTAGATTTGACCACAAACTCAAACTCGACGTCTTGGCTTGCTGAGAGTACCAGGAGATGCACTAGGCTAGGGTGCACTGATATGTCTAGAGATTAGGTCAATATCTTCACTTAAGGTGTCTCAACGAGAGGATTAGGGTTTCTGCAACTGCACCTGCTAGTAACCCTAGCGGCAATGCTTTGGTGACTGCTCCTGCTAGAAACCCTAACAACAGTTCTTCAACGAGCTTAATATCCTTCTGGCTATGTTTCCTTCCAGCAGTTAGACTGAATGAAGGAGGTGTGGGCCCATAACCTATTAGAATATAATGGATATGCTCATTTTACCATTGACAATATCTCTATTGTCGCCCAACCATAGGTCGAAGCCACCTTCCGAGCACCTTAACCTTGACAGAGAATCACTCTGGAAGAAAAGACTAGGCTAGATAACCAAACAAAGGGTAGCACACCTTTCCCCAAGGATAGCGCACCAACAAGAGCTGATCATATAGTCCAAACCCTAGACAAGAGATATTCCAAGACAAAACGTAACTGCTAGTTGCAATAGCTGCACCGACAACTCTCCTCAAACCTGCGCACAAAACTGGGCACTACAGTGCACACAAGTGTTGCTCTACAATTATGAGACTGCCTGGCAGAATGAGAACTAGCCTCATGTATTTATACTAATTATGGATAACCTCCTGGGATGACTTCTCATTATGGGCATCTGTCTATTCATTATATATTATTATTTTTGGCCGACTTCTTCTCTTGGAGGCTAATAACCTAATATAAATTATCTTCTTGAGCCGACAAGTCTCCTAGGTTTATTAGCCAAATCATTAGGGTTTCTTCTTGCTTCTCGTAGTATGCTATCCTCGTCAGGTTTACATGTGGAGGTAAATGCCTCCTGCGACTACCATAATATCAACAACATGCACCTTTCTATATCCTCTTCAACTGATGCAGTCAAGACTCTGTCGTTTTCTCCAGCGTTTTTGTTTGTTTTAATGTGGGAATGCACAAAATACAATGAACATGAATGGAAGATCGTATGCACCAGAGAACAATCAATATGTACATACAGTAAAAGAGACTCAATGAACAGTCTAAAAGATAAGCAGAAACATGAACCTCTGTGCTTCTCCATCCATAGTTGTAAATGTGTAATTTTTTCTTTTCACTACCCAAAATATATTACAAGCCACACAATATCACGAAATTGCATGGTTGTAGCTAAACGATTTCTCGTTTTCCATGGAAAATTATCCAGATATTCTTCCACTGATGGAAATACATGTTATTTATCCTCTACACATACTATTTTGCCCACGATACAAGATTTTGGTTTTCCATGGAAAACTACCCAGACATGCTTCCAGACATCGAAATATAATCTTGCAGAATATTTGTTGTACATATCATATCTCACGCACAACACAAATTGTATCGTTCACACACCAGTCTGTGTAGAGGACAAAGAACATGTAATGTCATATGGGCACATCTAACCGTACATGGTCTATAAATGTAGCCTGCATATGCTTTATTCTAACAAAAAACAATGGATATTGCAATTTCACATGTAATTCTCAAACAATTTTGCATGCAAATATTTTATTTCATGTCATCACTGAAGCACTAGCAAAATCTCACAGCAAAACATATATCGATCTCGGTAGACAGGGCAAATAATACAATTGCATGTCGACTCATAAAGCGCCCCCAAAACAATAATAATCCAAAAAAAAAAAACCAGCTCCAACCACCAGCGCTGGACCCCAAACCTACAAGTCCAAATCAAACAAAAGAACACAAAAAGAACCAAACCAGCGAGAAAGCATGAACAGGCCGAACTGCAGCCCCAGGGACCCAAAGCACAAACCCAAGCCAAACAAACACAACCAACAAACCACAAACCAATGAACCAGCAAGAACCACCGAACCAGTAAACAACATATGTATCTCAACCGATTATGAAACCCAAAGAACAAAAGGAACCAGAAACATACGAAGACCATGCGACTACAAATAAGAAAACATTCTTACTTGCAAACTACAAACACTAAACAACAAACAAGGAATAGAAAATGAAACTATGGCATTGAAACTTACTCTGAAATGATGAAATGTAGAAGCACAAGTCAAATCATGAACAAAACAATAACAAGCAGCAACCGACGAACCAACGAAGAAGAAGCACTCACCAAAACAGTAAACAATGTATGTAGTTTCAATGATGACAAAATTTCATTGCAAAGGTAGAAGAAGGATGAAACATACAATGCCTATATTCAACTGGCAGAAGAAGCACTCACCGAACCAGTAAACAATGTATGTAGCTTCAAGCATGACGAAATTGCATTGCAAAGGTAGAATAAGGATGAAACATTCAATGCCTATTCAACTGGCGGTGGACAACAACACTGTGCAAAATCACTGCAACATTGTATGGAAAATTTCGAGGAAAAATGTACTCTGAGAAGTGTATTTA
>JZKD02S1675785.1:71995-88306 GCA_000966675.3 Picea glauca
TTTTTTTTTAAGTAAGAACTATATTATATCAGGAACCTGCCATAGGCAAAAAGAGTGTTACAAGACAGAGTATCTGGTCTGCTGAGACTTCCAGGCTGCCCCAACAAAGGGGAAAACAACCCAGTCAGCGACCTAATCAACTTAAAAAAAGTAATAATCATACGGTAACATGTCTAAAGACAAAGTAGATCTCCAGCTGGAGCAGCAGACATATAACAAGTAATTCTAAGCCAACATAAACTAGACACTTGGCACATAACCTAGCCAGGTGGCGTTGAGGTCACCTATCCATGGTTCCTCCTCCACAATTGTCGTCCCGTCGCCCCAATGCACCTCGAGCTCCTCCTTCTTCCTGACTCCATGGTCGTGCCTCGCCATGTCTTTCTCGGTCTCGGTAGTGTTACCAGTTTCCTGCAGAGATGGAGTTGTTGCCTCCTTCATAATTATATCTTCAGTCGAGGTGGGTGCACTCTGTGCCTGTGTCGAGGTCACATGCGCCTTTGCCTCGTCGCTGGCGATGTCTACTTCAGGTGCCTTCTCGGAGGTGGAAGTTGTCGGGGTTGAAAGGAAGGCCTCATGCAGCGAGGATAGGAGTTGGAGGAAGAGGGTGGCCTTCTCATTCGACGACTATAGCCGGAACTGCAGGTCCTCAATGCCCTGTCAAAGCTCGAAAACTAGGCCATAAAGATTGGCCAATTTATATTTTACCAGGTCACTCGTAGCTACATCCACGAAGGGGGTTCCAAAGCTTCCAGAGTCCCGGTTCAGAGGTGGTGGCACTCCATCTAAAGTGCTAGGGAGAGTCGAATGTTGAATGGGGTGCTGCTCCGTCCTAGTGGGAGCAAGGAGTAAGGGAAGCGAAGATCATGGAGACTAGAGAATCAAGTCCATAGAGTTAAAGCTTGCAGTTGACTGAGTGTGGCCAGGCTCTGCTCCCTAGAGGTGACGGCTAGGTGCAGAGGGAGATGCATCACACGAAAAAGAGGAAGGTCGTCGAGGTTTCCACGGAGAGCCCCGCCGTGGTTTTCCTCTCAAGTGGCGCTTATGCTTAGGCATCGTGTGCACACCGAGATGGCTGCGGCAGGGAGCCTCCAGTGACCAGTAAGCGCTCTCAAAAGCCGGCCATGGACGCAAGGGGAGAAGCTCTGCTAACCAGCAGCAGAAGCCAAAACAACAAAGAGTAAAAACAGATACAATCACCCTAGACATAGTAAAATGCGAAGGTCGAGGGCAGTAAACTCGCCTTCCCATCATCATTAAGCTGCATTAATAATCCCATAGGGTGGCGGACGGAGGCACGGGCCCATCACGTGGCTCTGTGCCTCATTGGCACCCACCTAGCTTCTGCCTGCGCCATCTGGCTGTCACTGACACCCCATCCGAGGAAGCATCCGTTATCCTGGCTTTGTGTATGCATTGTTGGAGTAGAGGATGATCAGGTTCCAGGGTTGAATTACAGATGAATTCTAGCTTGCCCCGATTGATGCCCAAATTGGCCAGATCATCCGCAACTTGATTCACCTTCCGTCTGACGTGAGCTGGGATGAGGGTCAAGTTTGGTCGTAGAGAGTCCAAGATGATCTGCAATCCATGCAAGAGTCTCCAGCTAGGCGAAATGCGCTCGGGGTTGGCTCCATTCAAAATTCTCCGCAGCAAGTTGATGATGATTTGAGAATCGCCCTCCACAATTAGCTGGGTGAAATTATTTTCAATAGCTAGTTGCAATCCCCTGGTTAGACCCCACAATTCTGCTGCATTGTTTGTGGAGTGTCCTATGGGGCCCGTGCTGATGATAAGGACATTCCCCTGATGATTGTGAAAAACAATTCCATACCCTGCTGGGCCCGGGTTACCCTTAGATGCCCCATCAAAGTTGAGCTTGATGAAACCTTCTGGGGGAGGGGACCAGACTGAGGGGCTGCCAGAGAGACTGGACTGGGAAGAACGGGGAGGGGGCGTGGTAGTGGAGGAAGGAGCCCAGTGTTGAAGGATGTGCAGTTCATCTTGGTTGCTATTAGCATCTTTTCCATACCACTCTTGAAGAAGCAAAGTCTCCTGAATATTCTGACAACATTGATGCCAGCAATGTTGCCAAGGTAGGGACCTTCCTTTGAAGAGCCTTCGGTTCCGTTCTTTCCAGGTTTTCCAGAGAATGAAACCCGGTAGTAGTTTCCATACCCGGTTGAGGAGGGGGGATTGGAAAGCTCAATCCCTCCACTCTGTGATTGTGGTCAGTATGCTATCCCGACAACGGTCCGAGGTGCGCATGATGAGCACTGCCTGATCCCAAATTTGAGCGGTGTAGAGGCAAGAATTGAGAAGGTGATTCATGGTTTCCTCTGCTTCCCCACAAAGTAGACAAACTGAAGGGCCCTCAAATCCCCTTCTCGTCAGATTGTCCCAGGTTAGGATACTTGAGTGACTTACGAGCCATAGGAAGAGGGTGATTTTTTGCCAGTGCTTGAGATCCCATAGCTTGCGCCACTGTTTCGTGTTAGGGTGAGGGTCTAAAGGGGCTTTGAGCTGGTACGTCTCCTTTGTATTGAAGGTGCCTTGTGGTTTGTGTCCCCATCTTAGGATATCCTCCCCTGCTATTCTTGACACTTTCCGCTTCGCCATATCTTCTTGCCACGGAGTTAAATCCACGTCTGCCTCCAGGCCCATACTGTCCCTGTCTAGAACCCATTGACGCCACGAGTTCCCTGGGGGGGTATTCTGCCAATAGTCGGTGTCTTTTGTTAGGCCTGCGTGGGTTTTTGGGTTGCATATGGTAGGGGCCCAGTCCTCCTTACTCAGAATCGTCCACTGTTGCCAAGAGTCCTGCCAGAAAAGAGTCGTTTTCCCATCTCTTATTTCCCAGAAGGCGTTGTTAGTCACTAGCTGTCGGTTCTATTTAGCTTCCATCCAAATTAAAGAGCCTGGGCTATCCTCATTCCAGTGGGCTAGGTTCTTTTCTGCCATGCTCGGAGTGTATTTCTTCCTCCAAAGTCGGGCCCAAAGGTCCCCAGGGCTTTTTAACCATCGCCACCAGAGTTTGGCACTTAACACCTTGTTCATGATGAAGGGATCTTTCAAACCCAACCCTCCTTGCTCCTTGGGCCGACAGATTTTGTCCCAACTTACCAACGCTATTTTCTTTCCTGTGTTGAGGCCTTGCCAAATGAAGTTTCTCTGAATGATTTTAATAGTGGTGAGGATGACCCTCGGGGCGGCTAACGCAGAGAAGGCATAGATCGAAAGGGCTTGGAGGACTGCTTGGAGAAGTAAGAGGCGGCTGGGAAGATTAAGTGCTCTGTAGGTCCAAGAGGAAAGATTTTTGGAAAAAGAAGAGAGAAGGTGTTCCCAGGAGGAGTTTCAGTGGGCATTGTTAATTAGGAGAATGCCTAGGTATTTGGACGGAAGGGAGCTTCTGTTGAAACCAAGGAGGCCAGAGATATGACGCTGGACTGGAGGAGGGGTGTTGAAGAAGAAGATTTGAGACTTCTCCTTGTTGCATTCCAGGCCCGAGGCATCCGCGAAGGTTTGCAAGATATCCAGGAGGGAGCTAGCTTCCCGAACTGTAGGGTTGCCCATCAAAAGGGTATCATCAACAAACTGGCTGTGCGAGATAGGCGGGGAGATGCCATGCAGGGAGAGACCTGTCAGAAGTTTGGAGTCAATGGCAACATGAATGGATCTTCTAAGGCCTTCGACTAGGATACTAAACTGAAACGGAGAGAGGGGATCTCCTTGCCTGATCCCTCTCGAGGGTGAGAAAGGATTTGACGGGACACCATTGATGAGAATAGAAAAGAAGGCTGAAGAGGTTAGATTTACAATCCATGTTACCCAGTTTTGATCGAAGCCAAAAGCTAGGAGCATTGCCTGCATATACTCCCAACTGATTTTATCAAAAGCTTTAGAGAGGTCTAATTTAAGGAGCATACCTGGGGTCTTGGTCTTTTGAGAGGAGTGGATCACCTCATGGGCAAGAATAACACTGTCTAGGATTTGTCTTCCCTCCACGTAGCCTGATTACTCCGGGGAGATGATAGTGGGTAGTATAGGTTTGAGTCTTCGGGCTATGACCTTGGTGAGAAGCTTGTAGATAACATTGCACAGAGCTATCGGTCTGAACTGCTTGGGATGATGTGCGCTCCCCTCTTTGGGAATTAAGGTTATGAAAGTGGCATTGAGAGCCTGGAGAATTTGGCCGGAGGCTCGGGAATCCTCTAAGAGTTCCCAGACTTCTGTTCTGATCAACGGCCAATAGTGATGGAAGAAGTCGCTTTTGAATCCATCAGGGCCTGGAGCCTTGTCCTTGGGAGTCTCCTGAAGTTCTTGATCCACTTCTTCTATGGTAATTGGGCGTAATAAGGCAACATTTTTCTCCAGGATGACGAGAGATGGTACATGTCGTGTGACCTTACTGATAGCCTCATGCCTATCTATCCTGGGTTCTGTGAGGAGGTTGTGAAAGTAATCTGTCAAGGTGTTTTCCATATGCTCATGGGAATGTATAGTGTCCCCTTCATCTGAAAGGAGATGGGTAATCCTGTTGGTGTGCCTCCTTTGGATGACGGTTCTATGAAAAAAAATTGTATTTCTCTCCCCTTCCTGTAGCCATTGCACTCGCGATTTCTGTTTCCATAATATCTCCTCTTGCTTCTTCCTGATTTCGAGATGCTGATTTAATGTTGTTTCCTGGGTTCTAAGTTCATTTGTCATCCCATGAAGTCTGATCTGTTGTTGAATTCCTTCCAATTGTGCCAGCAGTTGTCTTTGAGCATCAAAGATATTGTCGAAGGTGCTTTGATTCCACGCTTTGAGTGTCTTCTTGAGGTTTTTTAGTTTTTGCTGGAATTGATACATTTTGGATCCACGAGGAACCTCAGCCTCACTCCACCAGGTCTGGATATTTTCTTGGAACTCTGGGTGGTCTAGCCAAAATTTCTCAAACCTGAAAGGTTTCTTACCTGGGGTGGTTGGGATGTCCATCCTTAATTGCACAAGCCAATGGTCTGAACTAGAGGTGTTTAGGATAGCTGATTCTATTGCAGTACCTTCCTACATGAGAGATTCGGATGTTAGGAATCTGTCCAGTTTGCAGGATATTTGGTGGGTGCTCGTTCTGCGATTTGTCCAGGTGTACAAGTCGTTGTCCGTGCCCATGTCAATGAGTTGAAGCTCGTCTATGAGAGTGTTGAAGTCTCCAGAGTCCCGATCCAGGCACCTGGAACCGCCTCTTTTTTCCTCCAAACTACGAATAATGTTGAAGTCGCCCTCGATGATCTTATTTTTGTACTGCGCTAGACTATCCACATATCGCAGACTCCTGAGGAATTCCTGCTTGTCCCAGGGGCTGGCCGGGCCGTATACATTGGTTAGGTGTCCAGGCCTATTTGATCCTATAAGCCTGTAATCAACTGTGATGGACCATTTGGTGGTGATAAAGTTGTCCAATACTATAGCATTGGTGTTCCACAGGACGGCTAGTCCTCCCGCTATTCCTGTGGCATCTATTGATACTGCTTTCCCCTGTTTCCAGCAGTAAGGTAATAACTTGTCCATGTCCTCTGAGGTACATTTTGTTTCCTGTAGAAGTAAGATGTCTGGCTTTTCTGCTAATATCAGATCCCACAACATTTTTTGCTTGCTGCATCTGTTGAGGCCTCTGATATTCCATGTGGTGATCTTCATGATGACTGGGGATTGGAGAGAGGAGGAAAGTTGTCTGAGATCAGGTAATTTGTCCCGAGTTTACCATAAAGTTCCATATTTCTTGTATGAGCTTGTTGGTTGATTTTCTGCCTCTTTTCTTTTCATCTTTCTGGGTTTTGGTTGGATTTTTTGATGGACCGCCCTGGATCCCTAGACATTTGCTGGCTCGAGCAGAGGAGCCTGCTGAGGAGTTGAGGAATACTTTGTGGACCTTCCTCAGTTGATCTCTGGGTATAGTGTAAAGTTTTTTCTACCTATAGGCGTGCTCCAAATGCTCCAGATCCACTCCAGCTAGGTCATGCTCTTCAAGCTCCATATCTGCCTCTCCATCGTCTATCTCTTATGGGTTAGGGGCAGAAGTAGGGAGGGAAGGGTCAAGCTGCGTGCCCTCGGTTGGCTGATATGTTCCTTGGTTGATGATTTGAGCAGTATTGTTCGGAAGAGGTGCTAAGGGGTGTTCAGGGTGGATGGGGTTTTCCGGTTGGTTTTGCAAGACATCAAACGTATTATTGGTTGAAGGATATTTACTTACCTGGGCTGTGTGTTTCCGTCCACCTTGACGTATTTTCCCCGTTGGTTGCATGAAGTCATCCTTGTCCTTGCCGCTTTCTAGGTTTCCTTCTTTCGGCGGAGCGTTGAGTGGGCAGTCTCTAAAAAGGTGACCATGTTCATGGCATTTCCTGCAGCGGAATGGAATATTCTCATAGTCGATGGTTTGAGACCAGTCCTCGTCATGATATTCCAGCGTGATGGAATCGGGAAGCGGCTTGGCTATGTTCAGATATACACATATTCGTGCATAAGAGGTGTAGCATCATTGCTTGGTGGCTTCTGATGATTTGACATAGATGCCAATAGTGTTTCCAATTCCTGCTAGGACCTCCTCTAACCAGAACTCTTGGGGTAGGGAGTATAATCTAAGCCATACCGGTGCATGGGCAAAGTCCTCCTTCTCAGGGATGAACTTCTCATTCCAGAACCTTAAGAAGAGTCTTTCCGAGTTGTAGAAGTATGGCCCTCCATCAAAGATGCGATTGCAACCCTCTAGGTTATGGAGGATGATTGTGAAGAAACCCTTGGATCCAAGTTGCAAGTCATAATACCCTCTCGGCTTCCACCAATACTGAATCCATTTGATCAGATCTCTTTCCGAGGACCAGAGCCCCAAAAATTTCCCCACCAGGGCGTGGTCCCTCATATACTTCTTCTGCACCTCTATCCTCGGTGAGATGACTACATATTTCGGGACTTGCGGCGCCTGCGGAATGCATTTACCTGGCAGCCATGGATTTGAGGCTCGGCTAGGGGTTTTCTCCTTCTCGGGGTCCATTTCCATCTCTCTGTCTTTGTGGATCCCATCCTCCAGAAGCTCCACGCGCATATTTGGTGGTGTCTCAAAAGTCGGCCACTTCAGTCGTTCAGTGGCCTCGTCATTCGCTGTAACTTGGCTATAGGAGACGCCTTGCGGCTCCCCCTCCGTGCGAATCATGAGCCCCCTCGGGGCCACAGCTAAGGTTCCGCAGTTCAATACCCAATAGTTCTAAACCCTAGTTTGCAGAGCTGTGCATATTCTATTTTATTCCACTCCATACGAAAAAAATATTATTCAAAAGAATGTATACGATAAATTTTTTGGATATGTTGCCATATAAAACATTAGGAATAGCGAAGCCGACAATAAGACCTCCAATCTCTTATCCAATCAGATCAGTACATATAAGGTACTTTTTATTATATAAAAATATATGTTTTTAATTCCCTAGTTCCAACAATAGTTATTATGCAAATTATTTATGGTCAAATGACAAACTAATATGTAGTCAACGAATTATCGATCGCTATAGTCCCTCTATGCCTACGGCAGGGACTAATAAGAGTATCTAGTGATTGTACTTGGGATTGTAAAGGTATGTGGATAAAATGAGTATGTTTTCACACATATTACCTATGTATCTATGTTTTTTCACATATTACCTCTCTCTCTCTCTCTCTCTCTCTCTCTCTCTCTCTCTCTCTCTCTCTCTCTCTCTCTCTCTCTCTCTATATATATATATATATTAAATAACGCCTTATATAGAATAGACTTTATAAGGGAAAAAAGAGATAGGAATATTTATTTATTTTGATAATCTAATTCATTAATAAAATATCCCATTACTAAATAACAATGTTGTTCATATACTTTCTATTATAAAAAAACACAAGTTTTTCAATTTAAAAAAAAAATTGTGTTGTATTCTCAAACATCACAATCGTAAAAGATAACTAGAGTGATGAGAGTGTCGAAGTTGGGTTTCTTCTTATCCGATAATCAAAGGTTCATTGATTTACAATTGTTTTCAAGCTCATAATAAGTTTTTCACCGTCCATTAGACGTTTTATCAATGTTATAGTTCCAGTTGAGCTTGTGATGAAGATTGATTCTGATTCCAAGATATTTGTATGAATTCACTTCCTCCAAGTTGTTGTTGTCATACATAAAAATATTGTAAGTGATATTTTGTTATTTAATTATCATAACGTTCATTTTTCAGTGTTAACAATCATACCTATACTGGAGGCATAAATGCTTGAGAAGTTTTACTTTTGACTCTAGATGATCGTGACTCCTCACCATAAAAACAATATCATTAGTGTAGAAAAGGAGGATGATGACTATAGAAACTAGAGTCGGGCGGAAACAACCTGATTCTTCTAGACAACCCTCTAACTTGTCAATGTATATTCCAAAAAGGGTAGTGAGTAGCAATCAACCCTTCTTAACTCCTATGTTACAATTAATTTCATCTGACTAGCCCTTAATGCTTCTAAACCTGACAAGAACATTCTCTTACAACCTTATCGTAGTAGCTCTTAGCTCGAAACGAACTTTTATCTCCTCTTAACTATACCAAATGTTAGTTTTGGGCATTGTGTCAAAATCTTTTATAAAGTCACAAAAACAACATAGGACAATGGTTTTATTATTGCAACACTCTTCCCCAACTATCCTAAAAAAGAAAAAAAAAGGAAAAATATGATTTATTCAACTTGTTTTATCTTAATTTATTAATCATCAAAATATACACAAATCATATTGGGAATTGATAAATTTTATAAATCCATCTAAAAATAAGATCCAATCAAAAGATTCTAAATTAGGATGAATATATTTTAATGTGCTTATGTGTTTTCTTGTATCTAAATGTATGTGTTTGTGCATGTGTGCATACTTGGTATCACTTAAAAAAAAAGAGAGAGATTTAGGAAAGGTATCAGACATACTTCCCTTGTTAATGATGTTTTCTAGTTAAATTTGTCTTAGATTGTTTATTGTTTTTTATAATGTTATAAAATTTTGTGAATAGATATTATTTAAATTAAATTGATTATTACTTTATTTTTAATTTTATATAAAATATTATATTAAATCGACATAAAATAATGCTAAGAATACAAACATGACAAATATAGGAATTTGTTAAATAAATAATTTTCACACATAGATGAAATATGAAATAAAATCAGATATGTTTTATATATATATATAATTATTTTTCAATTTGAAGGGAGTTTTATACATGTAGTGAATTTCGAATGTAGGTTTAAAGAATTTGTTAAATAAATAATTTCCACACATTTTAAATAAAATATAATTAGATATGTTCTATAATGGGCTCCATTATGTATGTAGATATGATGAATACAAAATAAATATATATAAATGAATAAAAAACAAATATAGATAAATGATTTGTTTTCAATTTGAAGGGAGTTTTATATATGTAGGGAATTTTGAATGTAAGTTTATACTCCATAGTGAATTTATACTTTGTCCTGAATTTGAAATTTATTTTAAATATGTGAAGGGATTATTTGAAATTTAATTTGAATGGAGAAATTTATACTTATAGTGAATTTGAATAGTTAGGGTTTCTACTCTATCTTAAATGTGAAGTAAGGTTTATATTTGTGGTGTATTTGAATGGTGAAGAGTTTCTATTTTGTCGTAAATCTAAGTACAGATTTATACATGTGGTAAATTTGAATGGAGATTTATACTCTACTCTGAATGTGAATGTTTTATACTTTCCTATGAATTTGAACATCAATTGGTATGGAGGTATACCTACAATGAATTTGAAAAGAAGATGAAGTTTATACTTGCTGGTAAATTTGAGTAGTGGTTTAGTTCATAAATTATGTGTGTTAATTCTTGGAATCTTACTTATTTTTTCTACTTTTCAATATGAGTGCTTCACCACATGTTCAAAAACCTTCAAAATAGAAAGTGGAGGCCCAACCAAGTCACCTTAGAGAGTCTTTACGAACATATATAATCATTAGAAAAAAGGAGAGAAGAGAGAGAAGCAAAACTCCAAATAGAGTTTGAGGCAATGCTTGATAAAAAATTTAGATTGTTAGAAGACAAGATTTAAAGAAAAATAGAGAATAAAATATTAGGGTTTGATAAGAGAATATTAGGGTTCTCGACTCAGTTCCAGACATTGGAGGCTAGTATACAAGAAATGGAAAAAAAAAAATAGTCAACCCAATAAGGAGAAGTTGAAGCAAATCACAACCTAAGAGATATGATTAAAGAGCTATAAGAAAAGATAACTAAAAATTTATACCCTGAGTATATTGGAAAATAAATTGGATATCAAACCCATCAAAGATGAAATGAATAAGAACAACAAGACGAGGACACACTAGCAATAGTAAAAGAAGAACTAAAAAATAAAACTCTTGAAACAACTTACCTTATAGAAGCATAGAGGGAAAAATAATTGAACATAAATATAGGTTGATCAATGTGAAAGTAAGTTTTAATGACCATAAATATGGAATACTTGGTAAATATCCAAGCTTAAAAGGGTCAATTTTTTTTATAAATGAAGATCTCATTGGAGAAGACCAAGTTGAATTAAGGAAGGAATTTCAAAAGGTAAAAGAAGCTAGGAGGGAAGGAAATGAGAAATAATTAGAAATCAAAAAGATATTATTACGGATAGAGATGAGAAGTATAATAATAAATAGGAATTTGGGACACTCCAGATTCTTTTTTGGAAATGTCGTGGCTTCCCATGGATTAAAGGTCCTATGTTAAATTGGATCCTAACTTATGTTGATATTATTTTTCTAGTTGAAACATGAGAGAATGAAGAATCTAAGGTCCCTAACATAGAAGGATATTGCCTGTGGTCAACATGGAACAAGAAATCATATCAAAGAGGGATAAAAACCAACATTTCTTGTCACATTCAGATTCATACTATAGAACCTATTAGTCAATACATTTGGATAGAAATTTCAAATAGAAACGATAAAATTATTTATATAACAATTTGTTATTTCACACCAATTAATTCTACCTTTTATAATAAAAAAAATCTAGATAAAAATTGACCCTATAATACATTATAACAAGATATTTACACTTTGAGAAATGAAGGTAATATCGTCCTTCTAGGAGACTTTAATGCTAGAACTGCAACTAACCAAGCTATTATTTTAAGCAATGATTCCAAACCTAATCCTTTCTGGCTATATCAGGGCCTTGTATAAGCTAATAGATACAAAAGAAGCTCTAAATACCTAATTGAGAGTTTGATTGGTACCGAGCTAGTCAAGCTATATATTTATCAAGATCTAATAATTTGCAATGGAGTAATGAAGTGGCCAAAATTCAACCAAATGACTAGGTAGTAGTGTCATGGATTATGTGATATCCCATATCCAACCAAATAGTAATTTTTGACCTTTTAAATGATCATGAGCCCGACTATTATCATAGGCATTTAACCTTAATTCTAAAATTTTCCATGCACAAAAGCCCCATTGAATAAAATTATGATAATCGAAGGCACCAACTTTTTGACAAAGTAAAGTTGATATTTTATGAAAGGACTTAAATAGTGAGTTAAATCGCCTAACTTATACGGACAACATTGAAGGCCTCTATGATAATTTTACAACCCTTTCCAATTCCATTAACAAGTTCTATTTCAATATGTCCTATAAATTAAATAATAGAACAACCAACCTTTGGTATGATAATGAATGTCAAATTGCCAGGAAATTCATTACGGATGTTTCTAATGAGTCCTTAAAAATCGATAAGATAAATACATAAAAATCCATAATTAAAAGGAAAAATAAGTACTATATAAATATAAAGTAGGAACATATTTTACACGTATATAATATTGATCCCAATAAGTTATGTAAACAAATTCTAATTCTTAATACTAAATAAAATAATATGATTTCCTTGAAGGGCCAAAATTTCTAATTTAAAAGTCTTTACAAATTCCCTAACACCCTGGATGCCATTCCAACTATTCCTACATAGGATGAAGTTTTTTCTATGGAAGAAATAGGGTTTAGGCTTAAGTGGCTCACAAATGAGAAATCTAAAGACATTGAAGGCCACCGAGTTGAAAATTTTAAAATCAAAGGGCCTATCCTCATCCCTCACATAGACAAGATCTTCAATTTAGCTGTCAAGCAAGGCTTCTCTAAACCTTGGATGAAAATCCTCATTGTAATTATTTTTAAAAGCAGGGATAAAAACATTCCATCTAATTATATAACCTTTATCATTAGCCCATTTTTATCCAAGCTATACAAAAATATTTTGGAAAAGAAGATTAGCCTATGGATAAAATTTCACAAAAAAAGAGCTAAAGATTAGGCCGGATTTAGGAAATATCATTCAACTATGGACCACCTTTTTACCCTTATGGTCATTGTGAAGGAGTGCTACAATAATAAAACCAATCTCTTGTGTTGTTTCATTGACTTTAGAAAACATTTTGACACAATACCCAGGACAAACCTATGGGATAGGTTGGAAGATATAAAAGTTCCTTTCAAGTTGAGGGTTACTGCAATAAGGTTGTATAAGAGCTAGTCAGAATAAATCAACTACAATATTGGAGTCAAGCAAGGTTTTCCATTGTCTTCTGCCACTTTTGGCATATACATCAACAAGTTAGAAGATTGTTTAGAAGAAGAAGCTTGTGCGAGACCAACTCTCACTAGTATAGTTATCATTCTTCTTCTTTGCATCGATTATATCATTCTTATGGTGAGAAGTCCTCAAGATTTTGTAAAGAAACTAAGAACCCTCAAGGATATATTCTCCAATATGGGTATGTGTTGGCCCCCCAATAGTCCCCCTTGAATTTTTTGTAAAAATTCAAGGAGACCCCCTTGACCATTCGAAAATATCGCTTCCATGAAATCCGACCCTATCTTACTTGATCCGAGAAGATGATTTTATGGATTATTTTGGTGTGATGGTTGGATTGTAATGTAATAACTTCATGAAATTGTATCGACTAGATCTTTGGTCTTTTGATAGTCCTTTTATCTTTTTCTAGTTTTTTCTTATTTGAGTGGTTTGCTTTGAATTGTGTGAATATTTTGTGATTCAAATGTTTTCACTAGACATTATTACGTTGAATATTCTAACTATTGAAAGTCACTTTAACATTGGTTCTTCATTCTTATATCAATTATTTTTCATTTTGAATTTCTTGATTTTCAACATGAAAATTCAAAGCAAGAGTATGAAGGATTTTGTGATGCCTTTCAATGATTAGAAAATGGTTTCATAACATTTTTTATTTTCAGTTCTTCTCTTTTGGTTAATGAATGAAAACTTTGGTTATCATCATGATTCAAAAATGGAATCCAAGAATAGATTTGTTATTACGTTTATACACTTATTCTTGTTTTCCTAATACTATTTGATGATATTTCAAAAATGAATGATCTCAAATTCATTTGAGCATGAGTTAGAGAACTAGATTTTGATGAATAATCGAGACATGACTTGCTTTGGTCTTATTCTTAATTGTCAAAATCCTTATCATGATTTAAAACTATGAACAGTGGTTAAATTTTCTTTGTGTATTTGGACCTTTCATTTGAATTACATGACATTACAAAGGTCACTACTATAAAAGTTCTTGTTACTATCATGTCATGGTTTTCAAGTCATTATTGTTATTACTTGGTCATTATGCAAATTTCTTTGCAATTAATTTTTTTAAGGATCGTTCTTAATAACCAAGTAATTAGAAAAACTGAATTTCTTACATGTTAAGCTATAACCAAGTAATTCAAAAAACTGAATTTCTTACATGTTACACTATGTTTAAGACATGTGGCTAATAAAACAAATTTTAATGGATAAGACAGTAATAGCAAGAGTTACCCATTTGCCAGTAGAAAGTTCCATTACATACATTGAAATTCTATTCTTCACAAGGTTTCTAGTAAATCTTTTACCCATGTACAACTTGTAAATTTTGTGAATTTATGTAATTAAGTGTAAGGTTATCTAATCTAATAGATCATTGTAAATACTCGAAATCTGATAGTTAGTAGTTAGGATCTTAGACAAATTTTCATTTATTTATTAGATAGATCCTTTCACCAGCCAATGGAGTCATTAAACTCGTCAGGGATAGTTACCTTAAACAACTTAGGTTACACTTAAACAACCTTGAACCAGACTATTCCCTTTTAGTTGACGAGTGGTCAATATCTCCGTCAACAATATGATTGTTAATACCGATAAAACAAAATGCATGATAACTAAATCCAATAAGATCACCTGCAATACTTTTGTATATGACAACAAAAACTTGGAGGAAGTGTCTTCATACACTTATCTAGGAATCGATATTCACCACAAGCTCAACTAGAATTGTAGCATTGAGAAAATGATAAATGGAGTATGGAAAGCTCATTATGGGCTTGAAAACAATTGTAAATCGATGGATCTTTGGATATGGGATAAGAAAAAACTCATTTTTTGAGACTCTATTGAGACTTTATATGGATGTGAAGTTTGTGGATGCAATATCTGTAGAGAGTCATGGAGAAAGATAGAGTAGATCCAAAATAATTTTACAAACTATAATCTCAAAATAAAAGGAGATACGCCCTATCTGATCCTCCTCGGAGAATAAATCCTTCTCCCCATTGAGAGAACAACTATGATCAAATACTTATTGTATAAGAAAAAGTTAAACAACATGGAAGACCATAAGATTTCTAAAATTTCTTCAAACTCTCACCAAAACCATACTTCGACTCAATTAGGGATGACATGAATATGCCCAGTCTTGGTTAAACCATTGGGGAATAAAAGAAGAGATTGTTTTCCATAATAAGGATAATATTGAAAATATTATTAAATAAAAAATTAAGGAGAAAATGTCGTGCGATAAAGAGTTAGAGAAAAAAATAAAATTAAGATATTATATAGAGGTAGTCAACCCTAATCTAAAAGATAAAAAATATCTATGTGGTTTGACAAGTGTAAAGGAAAAAAATAAGCATTGCTAAAATAAGAACAAATTCTCATGAGCTCCATAATGAAACTAGACGACGAATTCCTAAAACGCCCAGAGCCTTGGGACAAAAGAGTCTCTCACCTTTGTGACACTAAGAGGGTTGAAGATGAAAAACACTTTCTCTTAGATTGTCTAGCATATACCCAATTTAGGTCTAAGTATATACCCAAATTACATCTCAATTTAAAAAGATTTGTCACACAACCAACACTCCTAACCTTTTAACTCAACAAAAATATGGTGATCTTGGAACTATTCTCTTAATTTTTTTTTAGCACAAAAATAAAATTCTAAAGAATTCCGAGTAATCCCTTACCTTTTAATGAAGGTTTAATCATCATCATCATATATCTTTGTGTGTGTATGTGTTTTTGAATATAATTATATATGTGTGTGTATGTGAAACACACTATAAGGGTATTGAACTTGGATCTCCTAGAAAACTAAACCCACACCTTAACCGGTTGAGCCAACTAGAATTGACATAATTTTTTTTTAAATAAATATATAAATATGAATTTTTAGTTTACAATATGAGTGGGCCTAATGATTGAGAAAATGTGTTTTCTCCCAAAAAAAAAAAACATAGGTTCAAATCTAAACAAGAGTAAGATATACACACTTTAGTAGTCAAATTATTATTATTATCTTATATTAAAAACTAAATATATGTTTTAATATATACATTGTTTTATATTAAAAAATAAAAATAAAAATTAATAAATTTTTTATATAACAAATATAATTAATATTTATATATTTCGTATTTAAAAATATCATATGTATTGTTTTATCTTAAAATTGTAATAGATAATTTTAGTATTAATATAAACATAAATACAACCAATAATGATATTGAAATTATTTTTAGTGAGCATTTTAATGTTTTAAGATTAGTAATATTCAAATAGTTGCATGATGGAGGAAAAGAGTCTCTTATATACAAATAAAAAAACTCATACACAATTTAATATCGACTTAACTATAACCTTAAAATTAAATAATAATAATTATTATTATTATTATTATTATTATTATAATAATATACCTTACCTTTCCTTTATGTATGCTTCTCTTCTCGATGAAGTAACCTTAAACATAAAGTTCCAATTGGAGATGGGATAATGACGCGAAGCACACCAGAAAAAGAAAAGAAAAGTAATGATGTTAGATGTTAGGTATAGATGTATTCCCAACGGAAAAAAAAACAAAAAAAAAAAACATTAAAGCCATTTAACACTTTGTCCGGTGAGGTTGG